>JARFOC010018972.1:0-10259 GCA_031763485.1 Osmoderma eremita
TTCTTCGATTACCACCTTACCACTGCGAGTTAAATCTCATTGAAATGGTATGGGCACAAGTTAAAAACTATAAAAATGATTAATACCACATTTAAGGTAAAATACATGGAGGAATTAATTCGAAGAGCATATAGCACTGTAACAGTTGATAATTGGCAAAATTACATCACACATGTAAAAAATATTGAAAAGCAAATGTGGATAGTGGATAATTTGCAAGATGACATTGGAAGAATTTATTATTCATGTAACAGATACGTCATCATCTGAAGATCAAACTGGTTCATCGACGGACTAAACGTCGAAACAAGACATATGTGTGTGTAATTGCTATTCCTTTCTTAAACATTATTGTATTAAATGGGGGTTTGTGTGATTCCAGCTATTTTTGTTACAAAAGTGGAAACTATTATTTGTAAGGATTATATATTTTACTTTGAATTGAATAAATTGTATAATACCCCAACTCCTAAATAAATGTTGGAAATGTAAATTGCGTTAATGTTGAGTAATAATAAATAAAATTATGGGCTTTTTTACTGATTCTTAAATAAAAAAAAATGTTTTTTTATATTTCACTGTTTTCCTCAAAATTGCATTTTAACTGTCAGATACCCAAATAATGGAACCGAAAGCAATAATGTACAGCTGATTCGACGATTTGGCAACCGTGTAGCGGATTGTCATAACTGTACTGCATTCGGAGGTTGAGACGATGCCAATAGCCAAGGGTCTGTGCACGATAGCAGAATATCAACTGCTTGTCGATTTCCTCATCATTGTTATAAAATAACTAGAAAACAGATGTACTGAATCGGAATAACCACGTTGTTTCTACAGCAAATTTAGCACCACTATAAATGTCCATAAACTATAAGAATAAGGTGAGACTGTCTAAATTTACAGGTCGAGACCCGTTGAGTACCTGAGCAATTGCTACAGAGATGCAGGAAAGACATCATTTGCTTTAAAATCTTATTCCTGCGAAGATCTAGCAAGTGGTTTTACTTATAGAATTTGCTAGTCAAGCAATTGCTTAAATTTTATTCATCAAGCTCAATGATTTACTATCAGAAAAATATCTAAAAATGAATCAATCGTGTTATAAAATACACCATAACTTAACATTTTTCAATATGTATTATTTTGACGATAAATAACTTATCATATCTCGTTTAATGTGTAGAACATAAAACGTAAAATTCTCGCATCATACTGCTAATGACGAATAAAATGTTTTCGAAGATTGAAATTCAGAAAATGCTACGGTACCTACTATTACGGGTCTAAGTGTAGAACGCACGTACAGTGTTGCCAAATGTACGTTTCTTCCAAATAGTTCCTGAAAACTTATGTACGACGCCATGATACATTTTATCTTGAAAATTTTCGATTCAGAACCGAACGAAGAATGCAACTGCGTACAACTTTTGCACCAATTTATGCACAATCTAGAGAATATATAAATATAAAATAAATATAATAAATATACAAACAACGATATTAAAAATACAAATAAATATAATAAATAGACATATGAATGTATGAACACTTCCTGCTATTCAAACATATTGACTTTCCAATAGTATAATCTACACGTGCTTACTGGGAACAGCGCAGAATATTCCGCGAATTTTACCGTCGATTCGAAGTATGTATTTTAGTCTGCTTGAGTTTCACACCGATAAAAAATTCTTTCGACCTTGTCACTAATCACTACTAATATCTCTAAGCAATAACACTTTTCAGTTTAAAAATAACGCAATAAATGTTACTCAGGTATAAAAGAAAATTGTAGATTTGTACTGGGAAAGGGATAAAAATGAAAACTTTTGCATATTATTTTCTGTCGTGAAAGTTTATATCCAAACAACGCATCGCTAATAAAATTATTGTCGTCAAGTCTGCGATTATATTTTACACCCATAAACATGTCGCGTAAGATCGTCGTTAAACTGACAGCTGTTGCTTCAACGAATGCACACAGCGGCAAATAAAGTGTTGCTGGCCGGGTCATCGATCTCTTTGAATTAACTTGAATCTGTTTTTGCTCACTTACTCTTCCATCATTACGAGTTTTTGTTTTGTTTTTATTCTGCTTTTGACTGTACTGCGATTTGCTCATTAGCATTTGTTTATTATGGATACTATTGAGTCTAATTATTATATTATTATAATTTAAAAGAATTTGTTTCATATATCTGTCTGTATGTTATTGTCAATTCGACCAAAAAACTGAATTAAGTTAATTTGTTAGTGTTGTATATTATATATTATTATTTATATATTATATAAAAACGTACCTGCCTAATCAGTGTGTGGTCGATCATAATGGGGCAGGAAATGAAGTCAGATCCGAATGGGAAACTATTGCGGGCGGAGTTCCTCGCGGCTCAATTCTAGGACCTTTATTATTCTGTTTGTTTTTTGTTAATGATTTACCTGCTGTTGTTCGCGATTTAGTAATAATGTTTGCGGATGATACAAGAGCTGTTATCCGCGCGAAAGATAGCTCAAAAGTAGTGAAAATATTAGAAAGCAATTTAATAACACTGGTTTATGCTTCATAAGATAGAATTGAACGTTAAACACTCTAGATAATACGATTTTCTAACGGAAAATACGCTTTTCCTGGGCTGGAAACTGGATGCGGAAATTTCGTGGAGGTCACATTGAATATATATCTAGAAAATTGTGCAGTGAGAGTTATATCCCGATACGTGAACATCGAAACGACGATGGGATTACACCTTGGCGCTCCGAAGAAAAATAGCACAAAAAGAAGAATTGTTTTTGAGGCAACTACTAACTAAAAACTTTATTCTATCATTCTTTATAACACATATACAAATATGAATGTCATATAACATCTCTAAAAAAGATAAAAAACGGCAGGGATAGTGAAAGAAATTGATGCTACGGGAATTATAAATTCACCCTCCAAAAAACGTTTTTGTGAGACAATATATCATCAGTGTTATTGCCAAAAGCCCATGTTTTTCGGTGGTTTAAGGCATTTTCAGGAGGAAGAGAGTCGATTGGAGATGAGATACGCAGCGGAAGGCTTTCAACTGAACCGATGGCAATGTCGACAAAATCCGCGATCTTGTGCGTTCAGATCGTCGGTTGATGGTCAGAATGATCGGAGTACAGTTGAATTTGTCTCACACCACCGTTCATCAAGTTTTGATCAGTGAATTGTGATTGAGAAAGATCTGCTCGAAGATGGTTCCAAAAAACCTTTCGCAAGGAACGAAAGTACATCAAGGGAGAAAAGTGCCTTGACGTCTTGGAATCGATTGAAAATAATGAAATATTTTTGGAACGTGTCATTACTGGTGATGAGAGTTGGGTGTTAGAGTATAACCCGTAAACAAATGGAATGGCACATTTCAGGCTCTCCGAAGCCCAAGAAAGCAAGAATGACCAAATCAAAGATCAAGAGCATGCCGATTTATTTCTTTGATAGCCAGAGAATCGTTCACAAAGAGTTCGTGGTTCAAGGTCAGACAGTTAATCAACATTTTTACCGAGAGAGAGCGCCTAGTCACACAGAAATTTCTATAAACGGTATATTTGGTCAGGAAAAATATTTCTGTGGCTGCTCAGCCTCCTTATTCACCTGACAAGAGTCCTTGTGACTTTTTCCTCTTCCCAAGATTGAAAATTCATCTGAAGGGACATCATTTTGGGACACTCGAAAACATTCAAACGGCTGTAACCGACCAGCTAAAGGCGATACCAATATCCGAGTTCCAGCACTGCTATGAGGAATGGAAGAACCGTCTCCAACGCTGAGGCTTCACAAGGGAGTTATTTGGAAGGAGACAACGTTCAATTGTAATTATATTCAAATAAAAATATTTAAGAATGTCGGTCTCATTACTTAATTTACACATCTCGCATATGTCTTCGTTCACTACCACGAAATCTAATAGGGTATTGGTAAAAAACATGTCACAGAAACTGTAAACAATTATTTCCTTTTATTAGAAGTATGATAGAAAATATGCTAAACGGAAAGGCCAAATCAATTTGTGCAAATATACACTTACCCTTTTCTAGCCAGTAATATTTCGTGGAATTTACAGTGAGACACATCAGAAATTTACAAACAGGCTAGCCGCTTACTTATCTTCATGAGTGACGGTAAACTATTGAGTCAATTCTGTGTACATCTATAAGATCTGTAACATACTCTGTGAGCTTTGCATTAACATATGTATTGTTTTTGGTTTAACAAATATGTTTTAACAAAACGACAAATGTTGAGCGAACAACAAATATCGGAGGACTGTATTTAGTGCATTTTTTTTGTTGTTGGCTATGTGATCATATAGTGCATCTCACTTCTTTCTTTTTGTCATAGATTTCTATGCAAAATCGGTTGGAAAGTACTAATTCGTAATCTTTGAACGAAAGACATCGAAGTAAGAACACACACAACAATATTTCTTAAATCGAAATAATGTACGGACACAAATCCATGGTATTGCAAACCTTGCCGAATTATAAAAAGAGGGAACCATTAAACCGCCTGTAAAAAATTAAGTTTTTTCCCCGCCCTAGCGCTTCGCCTCCGCCACTCAAGCGGAACGTAAACAGAAAACAGATTAAAATTTATGGGGCTCACGCTTATGTCAGGCACTCGGGCAGTAGTGAAACTACGACGCAGTACGGCTCGACTCAAGGTCACAGCGATTTTGCGAACCGGCCTCGCGAAAATACAGGACAGAGAGCTCTTATCGATTTCCCTATAAGGAGGCGTTTTCCAAACGGAGAGGCGTCGCTTCCTGGGGAGACGCGGAAAGTTTAGCAGAAGTGTAATTTTTATAACACAACATAGATAAAAAAATATCCATATAAATAAACTAAAAAAGAAGCACCCGTAGTTATTGACGAAGGGGCAAACTTGTTTGATGGCTTTATTAAACTTTATTGTACTTACGTATTTTGGAAAATTGAGCGTTTTGAATAAACCAATGCAAGAACCACAAATGCATTTACTACTTTAAAAAGACAAGGTGGAGGTATTCATTAAAAAAAAAAACTGGAGCTAGGAGAATCAAATTTGTAAGGGATTTAAACGATTTCTGTGCTAGAGTTAACATTGAAATAAACCACACCGTAAAAAATCAAATTACAGTGGTAATCATGGGCAACTTTGTTATCCACGACAGTCACTGTAAAATTACACTCCAATTTAATATTGGTCTCGTAGAATTAATGTACTGTATGTAACATTAAAGGCAACATGTATTTCCTTATAATGAGTCTGTAAAATTTAAATATGAAACAAATCTGAAAATTAAATATACCTGTATTCTTTTGAATGCAAATCGCTTAGTTTCATTTTATTAAGTAAAATATATTTAGATCAGGTCAAAATTTCCAAAATGTATTTAAGGCGGAAATACGTCTGTATAACAGTATAAAATTATGCTGACGTCGTAAGAAAATATGCTTATATAATGTAATTTTAGGTGAATACAAAATTTAATGTTTCGCGGATAATTTAGCAATGTAACAATTTTTTCAGATCTTTTAATTCTGCTTCTTTCTGTGAACACTTGCAACAGGTATCTTTGCAGAAATACCAAAACTATATAGAACATATTCTAGGATACGTACAGGCATTTCTTACAGTGGAAGAACTCTTAAAGGTGTACTTATAAATAAGCATTGCGTTCGAAAAGCTTGTTTAAGAAAATTACGTATCCGTTTAGCATTCACTTGAAAGTCAATTTTAATTTCTAAAATATCGATTCAATATTACATCTAAAATTAATAAGCTACTCAGAATAACAATTAAATGAAAATAGTTCGTTCGTGTTGCCCTTTACTCAAACAGCTGACTTTTACTTAAAATGGATGCATATATATTGACTAATACACGTTTTACAAAGAAATATGTCACACAATACCCTTTTTAGTTTCGTCTCATGTTGAAATACACATAAAAATGTGGCTTAACATTTTAAAAATCCTAAATTCTAACCAGTACATCGTTTGTATAAAAAGGCTGGATATATACCTGATTTTTGATTACACGCGAACTGCCTTCTATCTGTACTTGCACAATATTGCCTCAACATAAATTTACTCCCATAAACTAAGCTTTTTGTTGAAATTTTATTGTGGGCAACAACCATCCCCATATGAATATGCGCATTCTTCAATTTTCAAATACTACCCAATGTGAAGTCGAATGCTTTGTACATTCTACATTCTATCTGAACAATTACACTGGTCAACAAAATTTCAGATTTATTTTGTCCAACGAAGTAAAGTGGGTGAACTTGGTAGTACTTTTTACACTTATCTCATATCTAGAGGTGGCTAGTTCGCGAACGACCTAGTTCAAAGACACGTATCTTTGCAAAAACTCGAATGAACTATATCAGTAAAATACATTATATATACGTACCTACATACATATGTACAGGTACAATTTATGCAGCGCGTATTTAAATAATGTTATAATGAATATATCGTAAAGCGTACGAAGAACTCTTATACCTGTGTAGATTGAAAGTTACTGAATTAGGTGTGTATGAAATAAAAACTAATAATCTATAAATTCCATAAGCAATATATTTAATTTACTCTTATATAAATATTGATTCTACAGAAAAATACCAAATAAATAAACGTAATACCATATAATAAATAATAGACGATTCAAAAAATGTCGGTCAGTCGATCGAAAATCTGAAGTGAACTAAGTGAACTGCGAACTAACTCAAAGATGCAGTTCAGTAAGATGAACTAGAACTAGAGACACGTGTCTGTAAAATCAACTAAACTGCCCATCTCTACTCATATCTGTTTTCAAAATTTTTCTATCAGGCAGGGTTTCAGAGTGACAAAGCAATGAAATTTTGTGAAAGTATATATTATAATATGTGTATAAATCATGAAAAAATGACGTGCAAAGTGATATCTTATCTAAGTGATAAATGTGCTGATATACGACTTTCGGCTGTACTTTACATCAGAAACATCTCCATCAGCGTCAAGCAATAGCCTGCCAACATATCAGGGCTCCATTTGCCTTGGTATCTCTTCTCCATGAGTAGAATGTTCTGGTGAAATTTTTCACCATGCTCGTTACTGACTCCTCCAAGGTTTTTTTGGAAAAAAGTCCAAGTGGGAGTCAAGAAAGTGTATTTTTAGATTCATGTTAGAACCCATGGATTTATATGAAGCCAGTAGATTGTTAACAATCTCTACGTAGTTTCAGCTTTACGATTTCCCAAAGAGCCGTCGCAAATCTCCTTAAAAGACAACCATGCTGCTTTTTCAATTCCATTTAGTGCCTCAACAAATTTTTCCGCTCGATGTAGCTGTCTGATCTGGGGTCCCACAAAAATATAATGTGCAAGGGGGGCAAATAAATTTTCCGATGAACAACAAGTGTGGTACCACTGACATTCTTATTTCCTGGTGCTAATGAAGTTCGTTTTGGCCACTTTTTCCTTTTATAATGACTTTTCCTATCCAGACTGTCCCATTCACAGAGGAAACAACAATACTTTGTGTAACCGAGTTGCATGCCGAGCAAAAATGATACAACTTTCAAATCGCCACAAATATTCTACTTAAAGTCGTTATACTTAATTTTTACGAAAAGAAGTTTCATGTTATCATAATATTCTTTCAAATCGCTTGCATGAGCCAAAGGAACAGAGGTGAACTTATTTCCATTGTGGATAGTACCCCTTTCAAGCTTAATTTGGAAGAGTCATGAACGCCACTCATCTGTATTATATTCATAAGCAAGCGCCTTCATAACAGAACGGACGTAATTACAAAATACAAGTCCTTCTTCCATAGAGAAGACATTCTCAAAGTTTGCATGGCGATTACGAAAAAGAGCAACCTTTGTTTCACTCTGAAGAAGATTCCAGTCTTTTAATCGGGAACCTAGAGGTTTGGCTTGCTTCTTAGATAACTTTAAATCGCGGACGAGGTCGTTGAGGTCTTCTTGACTTAGAAGATGCGGCACACAACAAGACGTATCAGGTTGAAATGTTGGATTCAAATCCATATTGTCGCCTGCAAATCTTTCTTCGTTTACTTCGTCATCAGCAATTTCATCGTCGCTTATCGTCATGTTTTGTGGAGATTTAGGTACAGGTAATTCCGAATTATGAGGTACTGGTCTCAGTGCAGATGAAATAAATTTTACAGTATGTTTGGATTTAGAGGTCATACCACTTATATTTGTAAGACAAAAATAGCAATCGGTAAATACATGCGCCGCAAATGTAACAAATAGAGTTCGGATGGTTTACACATTACCTTGGCATTTTTACAGGTGATGAAATGTTCACGGTTTCACTACAACAGCTTGAACGCAACATTCTTTAAAACGTTAACAACGTCATTCACCGAGCTCTAGCCGACAACTGAAATACCACGAGATGCTATCTAGGAATGGGAAATGCAGGTCTTGACACGTCAAGACATGTTCAAACATTAGCTGCTTGATCAGTTCCGAGCTCTAGCCGACAACTGAAATAACGTCAAGACTCTTATATTACGTATCTATGCATGCATATTTTCGGTGGATAAGCTAATATCCCGGTACATAAAAACTAAGGGTGATGGAGAAATTCTGAACACATAATTGATTTCAGCATGCAAAGGTATATGGGAATATATGTATGGGAATCAGGCATTTTTGTGCTTGGAACAAAAGCTTGTTAACCAGTGTTATAGTATAAATATAGGCTATGACTTAATTCAATTTCATTTATCCGCAAAATAAATACATACATAGGAATATATGTATTGCAGAACTTATAACTAGGCACGTACATTTGTAAAATAAAATTTTTTTATTTAGACCTACTCTGCATTATTACAAACTTTATTATTACTATTAGCAGCATCAGGTGTTCACCAACGAGGAATTGGAAGATCTTGTCAAATCTTCCTCGGAATGGAAATCAATAAGAATCGCCTGGACGCTTGACTAGTCGGACGTACTGATCTGTTTACAAACTGTATACTCAATTGTATTTTTCGACAACCAACTTGCCTTCTTCAGCAGTAGCGCTGAATTGTTATTTTTTTCCATATTGATCAGTGACATTATTAATTATGTATTATTTTTTGATAGCACTGTGTAATTATACAGTGCTATCAAAAAATAATAAGCCCGCAATAAACAAGCACAAATGTATCTACTATCTACATCTGTTTATCTAGATGTGTAAGCGTAAAACAAAGTATTTTTATTGATTAAAATATATATCTTCGCAAATTGGAATCTGTTTTTTCTTGTGAAGGAGATATGTTATGACGATGTGAGGATATTTTTAACTGAATCGAACACGTCAAAATCAAGTATTCAACCGATATTGTCTAAATATGTATAAAGCTTCAAACGGCCGGTATAAAGTTACAAAAATCATTAATTCCATATATGTATCCAATAGACTTATTATTAGCTGTAGATAATGTTTAATTATGGTAGAGGAGGAGCTACATATGCTTCAGTTTTCTGCGAAAGATTGATATGAACCTCCTGTTTTTAACGGAATATTTATTTACTCATTCCTAACGATTAATAAGTCAAAGATGTAAAAATAGATTATCCTGGGAAACATCTTCTCTGAAGTAGTAAGAGCTGTGAGTATCTAAAATTAGTAATACCCAAAAAGAAAAAAAAACTAACCACCCACGGGGTAGAATCAACTAGGTCTATAAATACATAAAAGTATAGAAATAAGTCCACCTAGTATTACATGTATAGAAATGTACCAAGCTACGAAAAGGTCTCGAGAAGCATGATAGAGTTTTTCGACAAAAGATAAAATTTTATGTAATTTGTTCAGTGAACAGTTTAAAAGTCGCATTACATATGCAGTGTAATAAATAGGGGCACGGAGTTAATATTAAGGGTAATCGGGACACGGTGTTTAGTATATCTACCTGATGAAAATGAAATTTTCAACTGCATTGCGCGTATATCAAGGCGTGCCTCAAGGATCTATTTTGAACCCACTTTTGTTCATTTTATTTGTTAACGACTTGAGCGAATTTGTACTGATAAGGTCGTCAGTTTGCGGATGACACCCCTCTTGCGCTTTCGGGTAATAATCCGTTGGTAGTGTCTTTTGGGATAGTATGTCTTCGTGGTGTAATGGCAATGGTTTGATTCTGGTACGAAACTACCCAACTAGCACCAAAGTAACTGAAACCGAGACGGGAACCTATTTGAAGTAGCTTAGACGTAATCGTGACTATAA
>JARFOC010018982.1:0-10258 GCA_031763485.1 Osmoderma eremita
TAAGTATATATTTAAATCAAAATTATCAATCATTTGAATCAAATGAGAAATGCATTTTAAACGAAAAAAATGTATTTCAAAATCAAACATGTTCCGTTTTTTAATCCAAACAAATATATTTTAAAATGAAATTATTTAGATGATTAGATTGTTCTCCCTTCCGTTGTCCGTAATTAATTTTAACAAAGAACTAAACTACATATATTCTATAGCAAAGATCAATGGCTACCACGATAATTTTATTACAAAAATATATAATAAATTTAGGAACAAACACTACTTATACAAACCACATAAGTACAACGATAGAAAGGAAACCCCGTAAATATTCAAAAATCACTTTTCATCCGTTATGGGAAAATAAATTTGCTTTTACTAACCGTTACACCCTTAGAAAATGTTGCCAACTAGAATTAAAAACAATACTACTTTGTTAAAAAAATCAGGCATATACAAAAGTGATTGTAAGCTCTTGTTATAAGGACAAACCACGAGAGGATTAGAGAACACCACTGGCAGATCATATTTTAAACACCTTATACATGCCATAAATACGGATGGAATTGAGCTCCACAAAGTAATAATCTGTATCTAAACATGTACGAAGCCATCCACATGAAAAAACGCAAAAATAAACTATTAAATTATGATTTGTCACCCTTAAATAATACACTGTTAGATAACGTCCATAAATAACGAGTACACACAGAAAAAACGATTTCTTGATTGAAATAAAAATATTTTCTTGACTATATTCACTTAACACAAGTAAATATTTACTTCGTTCAAGAAAATGTTGTAGGTTTAAGTTAAGGTTAAAACCATGTCACAATCTTTAAGGGAGTAATTTTATTTCTTAGTAGGGTGAGAACGTACATAAGATATTAATAGCACTAGTAGTTTTCGAAATTGAAAGAAAAAACTTGAACGAAAAATGTCAAAGTTTGCTAATTTCAAAAATTAAAATTGTTGTTTTTATAAAATAAAATAGTTATGTAACAATTATTTAGAAAGTATATATAGATTCAGTTATTCTCGTTTAAAGAAGAGCGATTAAGAACATAAAGTTCATCACAAGTTACTGAAATTTCCATTGTTAACTGTTAAACATATTTTAGATGCTACATTTTTCGCCAGTAAAGTTACTATCCACATATGTTTTAAATTTATTTAATACCAATCAAGATATTGCGATTTAATACAAGATATCCACATTTAATTTTATGTCAAAGATTATTCCCTCTAATTAATTTTGTACTAGGCGCGATTTTTGCTCCGCAGTGACGTAGGTCTACATGCGCGTGAGCATACCGTATTTTTTCTACCGTGAACGGTATGTAATTTTAAGTTGGAGGGAGTAAAACTTTCATGGCGGCGCTAGTCTCCCAGTTCAGTAGAAGAATGAATGTGTTTATGAATGTGAATGTATGTTTGTATGTATGAATGCGAATGATAACACATTGTCCCATGTGCCTACATTGATACAAATTCGTTTCGTGTGCATTATGTATTTTGCAGGCAAAATACATAATGCACACATCTGCAGTTAGCTATATTTTTAGGTAGGTTAATATCGCAAGTAGGTTTTTCATTTTGTTTTTCTTTTGTTTGGTGTTGATGCAACAATATAAAAGCTTAAATAGAAATTACATAATAAAAATTTATGTTATTATTTATATATAGCAGCAAAATTGTGATCACTATAATTTACAGCGCAATACAATATCTGTAATAAAGCAAAAAATAAATTTTAATTTTAATTTATCTATGCATTCAGCTAATGTAGAAAAAACACTCATTAGGAATTTCAGAAAATTGATAATATAATGGCGCTAATAATATAATTAGACAAAACGATCAAAGACCGCTACCAGAAACTTGTTCATTATTATACAGCGTAAAAAAGTCTCAAATAAATATAGTAATTTAAAGTATTTATTGTTTTTCTTTGTTCTTTTTAAAACTTTAAATACAAAACTTTTTCAAATTCCTAAATAAATCCTAACTTAATAAAACAACGGACGGTTGTTTTACTAAGGTTAAAAGATATAATGACAATAACAAATAAATCGTTAACCGCTTGTTACCTACCTCCTCGACCAGGTCACAGTTCTTGTTCAACAGTTTCAAATAATGACGTCATACGAACATAATCAGATTATAAATACATGTAGCCCCAAAGCAATACTAACGATTACCGTTGAACAAGTTGTTCTCGCCAAAAAATGCTTGCTAACGATAAATTGAAAAAATATTAGGTACATCCCAACTAGCACAATAGGTATCTAGGAACGTAATTACGACTATTAAAATGACTTTGAAGTATATCGCGACATAACATGGGAACGTAAAAAGAACGTCCCTATTACCATATTACTGACGTAATATTTCTTTCTTTCTCTTTCATGTTATCTTCTTAGATTTTGTTTCAAGTTATTATTTTTGTATATGCACGTTGTGATTGCACTAAAAACACCAGGAAGTTGCAGAAAAGTTTGTAATGTTTTTTCAATAGGTACATAATAAGCAAAACAATGTTTGTTAATTAGAATGGTTCGGGTATTTCTCTTTTTAAATATTCTAGCGTTACCCATTTTTCAACTTCCACTAACCCTGTATCTTTTAAATGTTTTATTCTTTTAAATTCGGAGGCTAAAGTTTTGAAAGGAGTTTACAACACATTTATCAGATCCACAATTTCAGCAGTTTTATCATCTTTATCAAATACCGCTATAATCTTTTGTTGTAACAAATTTAGAGGTTCGGTCAGCATAAGGGAAGTATGCCTATGTTCAAAACGAAATGTTATGGAATATAAAATTAAAGCGTGTAAGTATTGCAGAATGAAAAGATTACAAAATATTAAGTTATTCGTGGGCGTAAAATTTAAACGAAAGCCAGTTCACTGTAAAACTTGGGGACGTATAATTTTAAATAGGTTCCAGTCTCGGGTTCAGTTACTTTGGTGCTTCTTGGGAGTGTTTTAAAATGTTTGGATATGCTTTTTAAAATTTATCTTGTGACAAACGGCAAGTATCCTGTTGAACGGGAACATATTTGGATCATAATTCAGGGTTATATATACAATATCAAGACAGAATTTGACAAAAATATCCCGTATGTATTAACCATATTGAGTGACTTGGGGAAATAGCTCATTATTTATTTTAATATTCTGTATTTTATATGAATTTTATATAAGATTGTTATTTTAAAAAATGAAGTGTCCTGTTTGTGAGGATACTTTCTTAATTTTAAAGTATTTGATATGCCATCATAAATTAAGTTAGATTTTGTTGTAAGGAGGTGATGTGTTCTAGAACATTTTGTACGATATCATCTTTTAGACAACAGTTACCTTGAAAACATCTGTCCAAAGACAACAAAATTTGTAATAAAAAATGTAGTGTACCGACAAGAATCTCATACATTTATAGCTTGTAATCTAGATAATATGCAAAATACAATTCAACAGGGAGTGGCTGATGGTAAACCTTTACAATTGGATACTAGTTTGTTTAATTCGGATACGATAGACAATATTCAAAATGATATTCAACCACATTTACTGGATGACGGTGTTTCACTATAGCACTTTGAAACTTATTTGTTTAATTCAGCCAGTACCTTTATTTAATAATAGTAATAATAACAATAATAATAATAATAATAATAATAATAATAATAATAATAATAATAATAATAATTTATGCCTCTCCCCAATGGCGTGAGCCAATTACAGGGGGTCGATGGCGGCCATGAGTCATTATTATTGCGCCTGCGCCCGTGGAGCGACTTAAGATCCAGGCCCTCAGCATTTGCCAAAGGAGTTAGGAAACCCACGGAAAAATCTAAATCTGAGGGCGGTATTTCAAAATTATATAATGTACCCTCTTTACCTAGATCATTAGGTACTCCAATTTATAATAGAAAATGTTAACGATAGGGGAAATGTGCCTATGAGGGCATAAACTTACTTGTATAGAATTTCTTAAAGTTAACCTTGTGTACTTACCCAACATGATGCTGCTGATAAATAATGATCACATTCCTCACTTTGCAAAAATAAAGTACATTTTTGTATCCATAGATTATTCGAATTATTTCTTTTTTTTTATATCTTATCATACAATAGCATATTTAGAACACTATAGCGCATATCAGATCCAAGAAGGTAATAATAATTTAATTGTAAATTATAAGAATTTATTTTATGTAATTCCTTTTATCTGCCATGTTATAAGAGAAAAAGAAATTGTTAGTTTATTAGCGTAATACAATATTGAAATAAATGTATTTCTTTATTGAAATTGTTGTTTATCTTGTTGTTCACCCAGCATAAAACCAAAATAATGTTCACTGAACCATTAATAATAATAATAATATACAAAGTAAAAAATTTTCATAATGAAACTACTTACATATGAACTCATTACAAATCAATACAGCCAGAAAAAGGTTGCTCCTCATTTTGGGACGTCGATGTATTAATATAAAGACAATCACATAACACGTTAAAAAAACAGTGATATTGGGACAGTTTTGATATACAAATTTGATTTAATTGTGGTACAAATTTAAATTGATGTGTCTACACTATTGTCTGTATGTGCAAAGTTATTTTTGGGTGTACTGAAGGTCAACAGAAATGAATAGATTGAATGTAAATTACTTATGTCCGACTTGAAATTCATTGTTGTTGATAGCTACCATTTCTAAGAATTCTCTCCTCTTTCTGTTAGCTGTTGTTTTCAACACTTTAACGTTATCAAAGTTGGGCATATGTCTATTTTCTCTCATATGTCCTACTAACGCACACCTAAGCTTGTGAGTGTTCAGATCACTTTTGTGCAGAGTGATTCTTTGTTTTAGCCAAGTTGATGTTTGGCCTGTATAAATTTTGTCACAATTACTACAAGGGATGGAATAAATTACATTGGATTGCGTTAATAGTTTATTTTTGTCCTTGATATGCGAGAGGAAGGTGTTTAAAGGTTTGTAATTATAGTAGGCCAACTTTATGTTGTCAGTCGCAAGAACCTTAGATATTTGTGATGAGATCTCAGGTATATAGGGGACACGGAAGTATTTGACTATGTTATTTGTAATAGGATCTTCACTTCTGTGGATATGGCTATGATTAGTGTTGTTGTGATTGAGAACATTGTTAGGACATGGTACGTTTCTATTTGTTTCATTTTCAATTGTAAACTGTATGTCCGGGTGAAATGAGTTACATATACCGAGAATGTTATGAATTTCTGACTCTGGTAGAGCACAAATAATATCATCGACATATTTTTTGATAAAACCAAATTGAAAAGGTAAAACTTTAATAATATTGTCTAACACATAAGTCATGGTTATATTAGCCAAAACAGGACTAAGTGGTGAACCCATAGGTAAACCAGCTATTTGATAATAATGATGGTCCGAAAATACGAAATAACTATTGTCAATTATAAATTTTATTATCTGAAAAAATGATTCATGTGTTAGGTTGGTGTGTTCAGAAATATATGTCCATTTATTATGTAGTATGTGAAGTATCAAATCCGTAGGTATGTTGGTAAATAGTGAGATAACGTCTAGTGATATTATATTGTAATGTGGCGGTAGTTTGTAATTTTGAAATTGTTCGACAAAAATAAAAGAATCAGCCACATCGTAACCATTATCATTACGAAAGGCTTTTTGTAATATGTCGGATACAAATGCAGATATGTTGTAGGTTGGAGACCCTACACATGATACAATAATCTATAAGGGTCTATAAGGTACTTCAGGTTTATGAATTTAGGACTGACAGAGTTCCACGTTACAAGTTGTTTGTATTGGAGATCACTGATCTCTTTCTTATTTTCCAGATTCTTTAACATGTCATTCAACCTACGTTGAATGCTGGTGGTAGGGTAGTTATTAATTAATTTGTAAGTGTTTTGGTCTTGTAATAGTTCTGAAGTTTTATTTAAGTATTCTGTTTTTTCAACCGCTACCGTTACTGCTCCTTTGTCACCTTTTAAAATTAAGATGTCAGGATTGTTCTGAAGGAACCTTCTGCACTTGACGCCGATATCTTGACGCTTAATGCTATTATTGATAGAATAATTAGTTAGGATATTAGTTAACCTAGCTCTACGGATATCTACCCCATCATAATTAGCTGCGTCTATTATTGTTTCATAATCAGCTAGAACTTCGCTTATGTCGATGGTATTAAGCGTCAAAGGCAGACTGAATTTTGACCCCAATGATAAGAAATTTTTTATATCTACAGGAATATCCCGGTTGGTGCGATCAACAAACCACCCCTCATTGTTATTATATAATTAAAGTGTTGACTCTCTGTCCGCAGTTTATTATATTTAGTAATATTCGTTTGTTTAATCTGATTAAAAAATGTATTGATATTACGTTGTGTGACTTTATCGAAATCGTTAAATACATGAATAGGTAAAAAATTCTTAGCTGTATTTTTTAGTTGTAGTAAAAAGTACTTTTACAGTAGTAGCTCGTGTTATTTTTTTATTATGAACTGATGATTAATTACTATTTTGTTAAATATAATATTGAAGGATAGATTATTGCTTACCAGAAGCAGTAATAAAGTGCACCAAACACAGACGAGCACAGAGCGTCCAAACACTACCAGATTAACCGGGTGACTGCTAAGGAGCGCAATCGGGCGCTTGTATGACCGAAAAAATACGGCAGGCAACGGTTAAACGACAGAATGTGACTGCGACTCGAACTCGGCTCGTCATAATCGCCTCCTGCGATCCACGCGTCGCAAATTGCTTTGGTTCGTACACGGGTCGGCTTTTCTCGCCAGATTGCGTCATGACGTATGCTGTCGTTTGACTTGAAAAAAAAATTTCAGGATTTTACAACGACTATGCCTGGTTATTTGTTGCCCTTGATCAGCATAAGTTTATTACATGGATATGTAACGTTAACTATCATAAGAAAAGTACTCTGTAGCGGTACCTGGAATATTACAAGCCACGATGTGCCGTCAGTCTCGCTTCATAATAATAAATACGAGATAATAAGTTTTTAAAAAATTAAGCGTTGAAGTTTTAAGTTTTACCTTTTTAGGAAACACATATTCCATTATTATTATTTATTATTGTTATTATAGTTATTCTGGTTTATCTAATAATTATGAGTTATGTCATATATCTATTCAATTTTTTGCCGTATAAATGCATGCTTTCATATGTTGGGCAAAATAAATATTAACAAACTTAATAATAATAATAGTAATCTTTATCTTGATCAAAATTATTAATATAAATGCTTAGTCCGAACATTTAAAATGCATAGGTATGCCTATATTATTATTTTAATTAAAATGAATTAAGAATACGTAAAATTTAATTCAAAAGAAATTGATTACATTAGATTTTTGTGCAAATAGCAAGTGTCACATGTAATAAATTGTTGTTAAAATTAAATGTTACCATGTATTTATTTATTTCTTTGGGTGACATATACAAAAATTATTTGTGTTATACGTACTACAAGCCTTCTTTATATATGTTATAGGGTACCCCTTCAGTAGCTTCCAATCTAATAAAAATAAAACACTCTGATAGGAAAAAATGGGTGCTAGTCAAGAGATTTTATTGTAACATTAATATGTAATATGTACATAATAGCTTACACCTTATTTGGTTTAACTTGCAAAGAAAAAACAATAATATCTTTAAGTAGCTAGGTACACTTTCATTTGAATAATTGTTATAAATATATACCTGAATTTTTTTTTATTTATTTTACATTTTACGACATTCATAATATTGTATTATATTATGAATTAGTTTTTAAGTACTATTCCCGTTTTTTGTATTTCATTTTTACACATTTCTTTTGTCCTAAGCAATTTTGTGTAGAAAAACAAGGGAAAATATCTGATTACCTCGAGCATAAACAAAACGTAGAATGATGTTTTTCAATGTCTTAACTAGGTATTCGATTTAAACAATAGCAAATTAAACAAAATATACATTAACCAAACATAATTTCTACTATTGTGTCAACACCACAGACATAACACACATACATTTTGAAACTTTCATTTTAAAATACGACATTCTAATTGATTGGCGCCTTTCAATGATTCTTCTAGAATGCAACAGGGCATATACGGTCGACATCTGGGGCACATCGCCTATTGTATGCATTAATTTATCTTTCTGTATTCGAATTTCTTACTATTTCTAACATCTCACAAAGCGCTCGACTTTTTTACACTTATATGTTTGTACTAATTTACTTGTTATATTTGTATACATTAATTTATATTTATTTATATTTGTTTTTACTTTTTGTTTCAGAGAACTTCGATTCACTAATTTGTTTTCGTTTGTTAAGTGTTTTATTCGAGATACATTTACCATGGTTTCATGTAGGAACAAGCTGAAGATACCCTCTTGCCCTGTATGTAAGAACTTATTTTCTACAATCTACACCAGGAATCTGCATATTAGGAGCGTGGCAACCACATTATTTGTCCTATATGTAAAATTGATAATAATCCATCAAAAACATTCAGCAGATTGGAAACACATCTTCAAGAAAAACATGAAAAGATAATGGAAAGAAAAGTATTGCAATTTGCTGATATCCAGGAATATACTAGATGGCAGAAAACAGAGAAAATAGAAGTAAAATATGTCATTAATCAAACAAATAACACAAATTTATATAAAAAGGTGCTTTATGTATGTAATCGAAGTGATATGGAAGGTAGTGATAAATACAAATCAGTATTTCTTAATAAAACAAATATATTTAGGTTATCAGAAAAATTATAAAGTGAGAACTGAAGAAGCTGGTGGATCAATTAAAATTTCAGATGTCTGTCCATCAAGATATGAAGTTAAATTTTATAAAAATGGTAATATAATTTATAAGTTATAGTTATTTATATTAACATATGTATATTTCAAGATGAGATAATTGTTAGTATTCAGCAGACGCATGTGAGACACATTGAAGAAGTATATACTCAACATTTATCATGTGAAGAAAAGAACGTCATTGTGATAAATTAGAGTAGGGGTAACAGTAGAGAGAATATTAGAAGCAAGAAGAGATTGTGACACGGAATTATCACGAATGAATTTATTAAGTAGGAAAGACAAATTATCATTTTAGGAAACACAACATTGGCAAGAGAAGGCATGAAGATGATATGGTAGCAATAATGTTAAAGGTAGCGGAATGGAATGACAATGGAAAAAATTATGCTTTTTTGTTTAAAAAACCAGATAAAAATTCCTAGCTATAACTCATTTAACAGTAACAGTTAATGACTAACATGTATTATAATAGGTATATTGGCTTAATATATTATCATTTGCTTAATTGAATATCAAATTTAGTAAAAGCTTTGTTTGGTGAAGAGTGTCATAGTGGTGTTCGTTGTATTGCAGGGGAAAAGCATGAGCTTCTTAAGGAAAATGATTTTGCACTTACCTTTATGAATTCTAGGATGGAAAGTAAATTGCTAAATTTTCAACATATAGTTTGTATGGATGGGATACATAGAACGAACAAAAATGGATTAGAATTAACAATTTTATTGGTGAAGGTTGATAAAAATTGTGGATTCCCAGTTTCTTCTTAGTTTCCAATAGATTAGATCAAGTAATACAAGAAGTGTATGAAGATGGAAATGAAAAGGATTTTGAATGAAATGAAATGAAGTGGAATTCCTAAATTACCTTAAGAGGTGAGATACAAAAAAAATATATTTCACTGATATTCACTGAATATATTTCATGTTACATACTATAAGCTTATTATTACAGATACTTGATATTTCATAAATCAAGAGAGGATCGAAATGTGGGCACATTGTTTCTGGAAACATGCTGGAATCAACACCAATATGGCTGTGGAAAGTTTAAATAATTTTTTGAAGAATAATCAACTGAAGAGGAGAACAAATGTAAGTATTGAAAAACTGTTGGACACACTGGAAGAATTGGTGGATATAAAGAGGTGGACCAGAATAATGAATATTGAAAGACCCAATAATGCCAATTATCAGGATAGGATTGTCATCTAGGCGCACAAGAAGGCTGAAGCAAGAATGAACTGTGGCAACTCAAACATAATGGAGGTACGGTTTGAAGAATTTAAGGTAAAATCATTTAGTAGTAATCATATTTACAGATATAAGGAACAAAGAATAAAAGTTAAAGAATTAGTAAACGCAGCAAAACAAAAATCATGGCAAGATTTTGGG
>JARFOC010018993.1:0-10258 GCA_031763485.1 Osmoderma eremita
GTAGTTTCTGCTGAGGATGGCAATTTAGTTGCCGAAATACGTATCCAGGAGTTCTTCACTCATCGAGGTGGTAAGGGCATTTTTTATTATTTTTTACTAAGTTACCCTTTGTAGTTTAAAACTTGGACAACAAAGCTGCGAGAATTTCGATTTTCTTAAAACCTTAAGGAAGTTGTTCACCCGATTATTCGGCAATCCGCCAAATTTATCGTATACACATTTTTAGTTCTATGGTCGTTAAGTAATACTATTGCTTTCAAATGTATATCAAATACTCAAGACTTCCATATAGGAAACATCTTTTTTTCTTTTGAAGTACCAATCATCTCGCATTTATCTCCACAGTCATTGACCATTTGAATACGCGACAGTAATTAATTCTACACAAGCTATTGAAATTATCTCCTTAAGCGTACAGAGATCATGTATAATGTAGGTAGGCAGATAATGTAAAGAAAAAGACAGACGTACAAATGCTAATGTACATATATACGTCTTCACGAAGAAATATCATTATGTACGTTGTTATGTACGAGGGATGACCGCTTACCAAGGTACGTTTGCGCGAGACACCGCTTACACGTCACTCCGATCAGGTTGAAACTTTAGATGTGCATTTGTGCTGCATTGTCATTGCTTTAGGTTCAGTACAACGTGTGCAGTGTCAGCCGCGCAATATCAGCTCCGATCGAAACATACCTCAACTTTGATGTACGAGCGGTCATTCGTATTTTGCATGCAAATAATGAAACACTTACCGAAACTCATCAAAAAATACTGAAGATTTACGGAGGAGGCGTTATGAGTCGAAAATAAGTTAGTGTTTGGTGTAAACAGTTCAAGAGTGGACGCACAGCTTTGAACGATGATCCCGAAGGTGTACGAAAATAGCATCAACAACGAAAACGGATGAGTTCAGACCTGGCACCTTCTGATTTTCATTTGTTTGGGCCGTTGAAAGCTCATTTGTCGGGTAAAAGGTTTGAAGACGACGACGAAGTTCAAGAGGAGGTACGGCAGTATTTTACAAATTTGGATCGCACCTTTTGCGAAGAGGGTTTACAGAAGAACATTGGCGGCGATAATGTTGAAAAGTAGCTAACAGTTCACACGCTTTTACTTACAATTAGTGTATGTTTTATTTCTATAATTAAAGTAGTCTGTCTGTAATTCACAAATGTACCATAGTAACCGGATATCCCTCGTATGTTGTTAGTTACCTCTTATTGATAATACTAACATATAGTTGATTGTCGGCTCAAATTCTTCACGTCCATTTATAGAATTCCCAATCTTCTAATCCTCATCCGTGGATCGCGCGCGACCCCGCTGTTTAATGCTTATTCTGCCTCGTACGATGCGATCGTGTTGGCAAAAGAAGCTAATTGAAGTTTCTTATTTATAAATTTATTTTATCAAGTGATGAAATTGATTTGGAAGACGTACGTTCGCAATAACCCTTAGGTAGTACATTGGTTATTTCATTATATACTTACCTTTAAAAAGGAGTTTTCAATTAAATAAACCAGTATTCCCATTACTATTTGAGGAAGCAGTCATGCTACTTCTAACGTGTATGTAGTACGTAGGGCCTTAGGAAAGTTTTGTTGTACGTTGTACCCTCATGATCCCTGTATGGAAATTTCCTTCATATAACTTTATTTTCGCAGAGCTATTGTACACGGAAAGAAATGATTTCTTGTACGAAGAAATTAGGTTTTCTTGCAAAAAAACAGTCTATATTTGAGTAAAAAGTAATTTTATTTGTATTAAATAAATATTTTTCTTGGGATAAGAAAATCAAAAAAAATCCAAGACAGAGAAATGTTTCTTCGAAGTAAATCATTTAGTCTTAAGTTAAGAAAATATTCGTTAAATATTACAATTAATTAAAAGCATTTATTTTATAAATTAATTAGTGGATACACACTGAACGCAATGCATGTCTGTCATTGCAGTATTCAATTGATTATAGTTACTTAACGGGCTTAAGAACTTTATGCTTGAATGTTTAGACATAAATACTTAAGGCCAAATACATATTTTATGCAATCTACTTCCACCAAATGGAAGATCAAAAGTAGGCCATACTCATTGGAAGTTTTCTACCGCAGGATGTTGCGAAAGAATTATTTTATTAGTTCAAGTAAGTGTTATATGTATATACTATTCGTTGCAGTGAACTAAATTTAATATTTTAGGAACCCGGACTTGTCGAGCACAAAATAATTGAAGAAAGAAATAAGGCATTTTTGAGGAAAGAGAGCTTGCAGCCATTCCTTCTTATTGTTGGAGAAGATTACAACTATTAATTCAATATTTATCGTCATTGATGAAATAAGATTCAAAACGAATACTTTATGAAATGGCCTAGATTTACTTTTCAACGCCCAGTATCCTAAGGCCAGTGGGCACATTTGGCCCTTAATTCAAAAAGAAATTTTCAAAATTTCCAGCACGATAAACAATTCCCAAACGTTACGCACTTATTATCAGTGTTAAACAAGTAAAATTTATTGATATCGAAAAATGTTGCGTATGTAGGGTGAAAATTTCAATAATTCAAGGAATTTGTACTGCTATTTTCATAGAAAATCCAATTTTATACGCCCTGTAACGTCCTGCCAACGTTTATTTCACATGTTCCTAGCATTATACACAGAGTAAGCAATGAAGATTTTGTGTATTTTAATGAATATCGTGTTTAAAAGATAAATATCTTGTGCTGTTCTTTCATTAATAAAAAGTAAAGGTATTAAATATTCATTTCTTTTTCTTATTTTATAAAGCATACGGAGTTTTAAGAACTTTAGGTCTAAAATTCAGTTAATATGATTGAAACTGCCTGCAAGCTGTCTTGTTCTCAATCAGCGGCTATTATAGCTTTCTCTAAGAGGCAAAGCGCACTAACGAGAAAATTATTTGCAGACAGTCTTACTTGTCAAATAAAACAAAAGGTTTGGCCTCTCGCCGATTTCTGAAAGTGTGTACACTTTCATTATCGCTGTAGGCTTGGCCTTTTCGACAAAATTACCTGCAGGTAATAGTTTTGACGTTATGGCATAATTTACTACATGATGTAACACTGTTCATTTCTACACGAATACGTCTTAAACAAGGTAAGTGCAATTAATATTGTGGATATAAATAATACGCACTTCAAGAATTCCTAGTAAATAAATGCTTTAATTTGAGAAAAGTAAATTAAAACGCATTCTTGAATTAAGAAAACTATAGTTTATCAGTAAATATAAATACTTTTGAAATAAGAAAGTATGTATTATCCTTATGAAAATATTTTCTTCTTACAATAGCGATTTACTTATAGTAAGAATTCCTTTTCTCAAATTTTCTGCAAGATTTTCTTGAATCAAGTTAATAAATTTCTTAAACAAAGAAATACAATTATTTCATTACAAGTATATACTTTTCTTAAGCGAAGACAAAAACACTAAGAAAATATTTGTTTTGATTTAAAACAGTAATTCTATTATGGATATTTGAAACGGTAATTGTCTTGAATTAAAGCGGTCTTGATACAAGTAAACGATCCTCTGCGTGCACAAACTGAAACGTCTAGCCGTTTCTTTTACTATTTGTTGAGCTTATCCTCCGCTGGCAACAATTCACTCTGTATGTAGATAGTATAGATTTTGTGTTTATCATACCGCCAACGAAAAAGATTTCTTTCTAATCACAACCGCCAGGGATTTTTATCTGCGGTACTATACTGGAATATTCCAATTACATCCTCGTAATACTACGCACAATATATCTGTACTTTTTACCCGTTGCTTACGTCTACCAGATGACGACAGCTTTAGTGGTCCGTGCGGGGTCATTTCCTCAGAGACATATAATATGTTTTCTTCAGGCAGCAGATGTAGCAGTCAACTTGGATTGTCCAGGTTATGCCGGTATCTGGGGACATGCATCCAAAGACCAACCGGTAAGTTTGTATTTGTTACCTACCAGTCAAGTAGGCGACCTTATGGCGTTTTGGAATAAAAAAAGAGAGTTATTTTAATGTAATCATTTTTCCGTTGCAATTGAATGGTTAATGGATACGGTAGAATATAAGTGGCGTGTATACGTTAGCTATTACAGCCAATGAGGAATATCACGTTGAATCAATCAATTCTTCTAGGTTAGGCTGCAAATAATTATGATATTGATATCTGGGGTATGTATATGACCCTGGTTGATGTATACCGTGGGTTAGCAAATTTAGTGTTCTACCGTTTGTCACAGTGCCTAAAATTCAAGAAAAATAGCCATTAACGTAGGTGCGCGCAATATATATGTTTTATATTCTTTTGATTACAATAACATTTTCTTCTTAATAAAGAATTAATTCAAGCAATTGCTTCAATATGGTCGCTAGCATCTTTCGGTTATGCCAAAATTATTTTCTAAAGTATTAGATTTGTAACAGAACCTGATATTATTTTAAGAAAATATTTTTCTTAAAAATCCGTTTTGTTTCAAAACAAAGAATATTCAAACAAAACAGAACCTGATATTAATTTACGAAAATATTTTTCTTAAAAAGTGGTTTTACTTGAAAACAAAAAATATTAAATCAAAACAGAACCTCATCTTACTTTAAGAAAATATTTTTCTTAAAAATCCGTTTTGTTTCAAAAGAAAAAGTATTGAATCAAAACAGAATCTGATATTATTTTAAGAAAGTATTTTTCTTAAAATGTATTCTAAAACCGTTGCCTTGTTGGACGTAGGTAAATCATGAATTTATAAATTAAATCGGACTTGAAATTCTATTCTTATTATGTTATCAAGAAAAGAAGATTTCTGCCAATACGTCCAAAAGATGAAGTATATAAAAAATATATAATAATAATTATTATTATGTTAGTTAACTAACTATTTGGAGGTGTTATTGGCCGTAAAATTGCTAGTATATTAGTACCGTAAAATTTGCATAATAAAATAAACAATATGTGCGATATAGGTTAGGCATAGGGTACGGTGGCTTAAAATAAATTTAAGTTAAAAAATACTAAGTTGCCATTCTCAGCAGAAAACTACAAAGGAAAAAATATGTCAGGCGTAGCACTCCGAGAACAATCCTGTTGAAGAGCAGGATCGTTCTAAGAGCATGAATTCCATGAATTTAATTTATGCTGAAATTATTTTTTGTTTATAGTTACCTAAAATAAAATATTTTCTAAATAAGATACCACCGTTTTTCAATCTTTACCCTATAGTTTTATTGACCTGAGAAATCCTACATTTTAAAAAAGTATGATTACAAAACTACATTATTTTACATTAAGAAAAAATATATATGGGAGTTTAGTTTTAAATAATTTCTGTCTTAACTTTATAAAATATTTTCTTGCTTCAAATTGTCATTTACTTACATTAATACATTAGAATTGTCTAGCACTAAAAACACAATTGTGTCCAGATAATAAAATATTTTTAAGAATATAATTTGCTTGATTTAAAGCAATAATTCTATTGTGGGATATGAAAACTACAGCCGTCTTGGATTAAAACAGACACTCTTGTCTCAAGTAAACACTTTTACCAGTGCATAGAATGCTAAGAACCGATCAGAACCATGTGATGGTATGAGAACCACCGACGTAGCATTTACAGCGTGGTGCAGTGCATATACGTGCACGAGAGAAAAGCTTGCTGTGGTAATGGTGACGAAAATATGAGATTCAGAAAAAAGAAAACAAATCGTGAAAAGTGATAACGTAAAGTTTGTCGGCCATATACAAAATAGTGAAATAATAAGTGCAAAGGAATGGATGATTGGTAAAGTGAAGTAAGAAGGAATTGAAGGAGTTGAAGCAAGTAGCGGCGGCACAAGAAGAAAGAACAGTGTGGAACACAATACATACACACACATACAAAGGGCAGTTAAGGTGTTTGTCAATTTTATTTATTCATTAAAATTATTTGTGCCTATTTATTGTGATACTAACCTTTCCAAATTATATTTTTCAATCACGTCGAATATCTTGCATCGAAATTAGGTGGCTTTTGTTACTGTCTTCGGGTTTTTATCGCGGTGTGTTTGTCCCGAGGCTGCACTTAGCGCCTACAATGCATACACAAATTCCCGGTTGCTGTACGGCTTGATTTTCTGGGGCAATTCTGTTGGTATGAAACGAATATTCAAATTACAAAAATCCAGCTTTAGAGCCATTTTTCGTCTTAAAAACAGAGAAAGTTGTAGATCTCATTTTAGATGTAACAATTTACTCACTTTGCCATGTTTATACATCCTAGAATGCGCATTATTTGTCAAAGCCAATTATTCAGAGTTTTTTTATAAGTATGAACTGCACCACAGCCACAACACTAGAGGTACTGTGACCCCTCACCTTTTGGCACCTCAGACCCATCTGTCAAAAATTCAAAGAAATGCTCTGCACTCTTGCATTCGGATATATAATCATATACCTGACACAGTAAAAACTGCCTTATGCATTGTATAAAAAGAAAATCAAACAAAACTTAATTTGTAACGCCTCTTACACCGTCAATGACTTCCTCGGTAGTCAAATGTTTTTATAAGTGTAACATTCACATGTTTATTTAGGTAACCTATTAGTGTTTGCTTACTGGTTTAATCCAGGTAACTTGTTTTATTGTATACTATACTATACTATACTATACTATTGTATATTGTATATTGACGTGTTTCATACTGTTTTTGTATAATGAAATAAAAGAGATATTGTTATAAAAATTTACATTTCTTGTTATTAAGTCAAATGTTAATAGTGGCGTTCCAAGAGTTGGATTGCTCTCGGAGTGCTACGTCTGTCATTATTTTCCTTTGTGGTTTTCTGCTGAGGATGGCAACTTAGTTACCGAAATACGTATACAGAGTTCTTTACTCAACAAGGTGGCAAGGGGTATTTTTAACTTAAATTAAGTCAAATTATAATTAATTTACCAACTGTGAAATAACTGTCCTTCAGAAGTTGCCCGGCTTGTGTCAACTTGACATAACGAAAAACTAAAATAGAAATTTTTTAAAATTCATTAAGAAATTAGAATTGCAATATGCATACATTGGATTAATTTTTGATTTATTTATTTATTTTTATTATTTGACACAAAAGTTATATATGTAATAAGTCAGATTGAACTTTGTATTACCTCAACAAAATGTAATAGTAATATAATAACAAGTTCCTTATAGTTAAAGTAACAACCATAAAATAAACCAATAATAACAAAAATATACAAAATGAACAACAAAATGAAGGCGACAAAATTTTCTTTTCATGCATGATTATTATCCCTGAAATTAATCATCCTAGAGGGAATAAAATAACTGCTCAAGAAGGTCCGTCTAATGCTATTGCCATTATTATTATTATTAGTATATTGTAGTTGGTTATAATATCATTACGCATTAGAAACATGAAACTCACACTGTTTATATTACTATGTAGTATTGAAAGAACAAGAAAGTTATACTACGCGCTTATGTTTATTCCATAAATGCAGGATTATTCTTTTAAACAAAAAAAAGCATGGTTGAAAGATATGACAGACATCGATGACAGATGTCTATCAACGCGACATATTTTACACGTATCCAAGGGATAAGCGACGGAAAACAACACCGTGACTGTCAGAACCAGTTTTTCCGTTTTGTTTCGTTTCATTTCCGGAAAAGATTCCTAAAGATTATTTCGCGCAATCGTTCTAACCGCATACAGGTTCTTCTTGCGGCGAATCGACTGGCAAATCTTGTTTGAAATATGCTCGTTTGTATACTTGTATGTATGCTGACTACATATCACGTCATCTACATGATTTAGAGTGATGTGTTCTTGGTGAAGAAAATATACGTTTGTTTATGTAGCTCGTATATAAAGTCCCGCAACAATTGATTATCACTGCTGTCTTTTTTTTTCGTACGATTTCTTTTAAGGGGTCTAACCGGATAAGTATGGTGAAATGGTTTTCAGAAGAAATGTATGAAAGAAGCTATGGATGTGTCACAATAGCTCATTGATAAGAGGGTAATGTGTACATTTTAACCCAGTGGCATCCCAATATTTTTAGGAATATTTACAAAACAAGAACCCCGCATAATGAACTAAAAATACTCTCCAGTAGGTGTGGACCTCCTAAATGACTATAAGCTTTTAATTTTTGATTTTGATAATTATTTAGTAATAGTAAAGTTATCTGAGCAGCTATTGTTTGAACTGCCGAGATAGAGAGAAGTTCATCATCAATCTTTTTCTGCTTTCAGAAGTCCACAATTCGGCCTTGTGGAACTCCCCAAATCAGTTGGGTGATTAGCGGAATTGGAATGAATTTGGAATTGTCCAATTCGGAAAAAACCGTTTTGAAATCACAGGAAATTTCTATGAATAGTTAGAGGGTATGGCCATGGGGAACCCATTGTTAATCTGCTTAGGATCGGGTTAAAAACCTATTGATGAAAAAGAGCGGATATAGTTTTTTTTTCCAGATTTTGGCTAAGATACGTAGATGATATATTTGCGGTATATCACCATACACACAACGTACGGTAGAAGACTAACAAAATTAAACTGACGATTTGATTCGATAAAAAGAAATGAATAATCGTTTACCTTTCTTATTGTGTGGCAATAATTATTTTATTTTGCATATACTGCAACGTTACCAAATGGTAATTTCTAAATGAATTTGCAAAATATAAATTTGAGTTCCAAGTTCACACAAGCCGGGCAACTTCTAAAAGATAATTATTTGACTTTGTAATTTTTAGTATATCAAAAAACCTAAAAATGTATTGAAAAATATAATTTGGAAATATTACTTTCACAAGAAATACATTCAGAAAATTTTAATGAATAAATTAAATTTAATAGTACCTTAACTACCCTTTGCGTGTGTGCTATGTTGTGCCCCACTCCGTTCTCTTCCTTCTTCCTTCGCTTCTCACTCAACTCCTACAATTATTTTTTCTTCTCTTCTCGAATCATTCCTTTCTTTACGTTTATTTCACAATTTTCAAACGGATCATAAGCTTATTTTCCTCGATTTTTCTAAATTTGATTACTTTCTCCATATTCATCACTCTCCCAATCACTTGTTATTTTCGTCACCATCACAACAGCACACTTTTCTTTAATTCTCATCCATGCACTGTACTGCGATGCAATGCTGCGTCAACGGTTTTGGTACTGTAACATCAGCAGACGTAACTCCTGTTCGCTCGTTGGATTCTATGGTAGCAACTTGGGCTCGGTTAACTGCACTGGCGTTTCCTTGTTCGTCCGGTGAATCCGTGATATAATGTATTAAATTTTTCTGAACCCCTTGTTGTGTTGGGTGGTGTAATATGTGATAATATCGTGTTAATTTACCTGTATACCCTAGCTGGTACATAACAGAGTTTGCCTTTATCGGCTGAGCCGTAGATAAAGAGAAATTCAAATAATAATTCAAATAACAATTGTATAGTTTAACGTTCACGTGCGCTGCATACAAACCTAATACGTAAACGTATTTTATAATGAACCAAGAGATGCGGTATATAGCAATATATGCACTTTCCCCGAAATGTACATTTTCTGTGTTGAGGAATTCATTTCGTTGTTGCGTAAATTTATGAACTTAGGAATGTAGATGTGCACATTTTATTGGTAAGGTAAAATCGTGGACTTTGTCATACTTGGACCTCATCGCCATTTGCTAATTGTGACTATGACAAGACCATTAAATGTTTCAGGGTGTGTATGCTTTTGGAAGGAAAATCTTCGAAGAAAGGTACTAATCGGTTTACTATATAAAGGTAGGAAATAAGGATAGTTGTTATTTAACTTTTTTTTTTATTGAAATCATATGTATCCTAGTACTAAAATATTTACCTTATTGGGATCTAAGATTCAAAATGTTTTCAAAAATGCAAAAAAATTACATAAACAAAAGAATATCTATAATGATATCAAACATATATATTGTAATATTCTTCCCCTCTTATTCTACTATATTAATTCTATTATTTTTTTATATATCATTTAGAAAAGCCCCACGTTTGGTGCCAATTGTAATATCCTTGCCACTGTGTGGCTCCTTAATTAATAATGTAAATTGCCCCACTTTGGTAGCGACAATTGTAATATTCCCCCCCACTTATTACTTTTTAATTACTTATGTAAATTGCCCCACGTTGTGGTGACAACTGTAGAATTTCCCCCGAATTACAATCTTTATTTATTTTTAATTATATGATATTAATTAATTGTATAAAAAGCCCCAC
>JARFOC010019043.1:0-10256 GCA_031763485.1 Osmoderma eremita
GGCGATTGGGCCGCTAAGATAGTTGCCGTTGGTCTTACACTAGATTGGTCTATAAACCCACCAAGTTTCATTTAAATTGGTGAGACACACTTGCCTGCCTTCCCTTGTTAGTCCTCATCTGTGCACGTCGGAGGAATGCCTGTCGCTCGTTCAATACACCGTATCGTTAACCAAACGTTAGCACATATCTTTAAGGAAAATCCTAGAGACATCTAACGCCCAGCGGATTCAGTATCGAACACCTTTTTAAGGCGTTCGATTTGCTATAAATTTTTTCAGTATGGTACAGAAGCTAGATGCTTATCAAACGTAAATCATTCAAATTATTGGCATGTCTTACTTTGGGGAAAATATCCATACATCTTGATAAACACTTTTTTCGATACAAAAATTGAACAAATGGAATATATAATCTGACAGATAGAGAAAATAAAGCTTGAGCACAGCGCCTGGTGTATAAGAGCTGCCTGGTTGTAGCATTGACTGAATTTGACAAAAGCAGTAATCAAAGCTAAAATGTAATTTACGAAATTATTTTTTATATACATAAAATATATGCCAAATAATATTTTAGTTAGTGCCAGCCCAGCAACCCTTATACACGCCGCTGCTACTTGTACATAAGCAAGCTAATATCATTCATACCACTTCTTCTACTCGAGTAGTGCTGAATTTTTTTTGAAACGGAAGTTTTCGTTTTTTTGAAAGCAAAATGAATTGTTTTATTAATAACAAAGAATCTTGTTGCACGCCTTTGGTAATGAATAGATTAATTGGAAAGTGAAAATTGGTATATTCTAACCACACTCCAAAGGAACTGATTAATTAATTAATTTATTAAGGATATTCGCTGATATTGTTAGATTTCAAATACTGCAATATTAATATTTCCAATGTAAATCTCGATATCTGGGCAAATAGTTTGGCTACTTTTTTAAGATAATCTTTGACGTTCTGGCGCAAAAATGAAATATGGACATTTTATGCTAATAACAAATGCCTACGCTGTGTACATGGTGAATTTGATGACGCTGTATCAGTACCGCAAAGAAATAAATTTTCGTGGAATACCACAATATTTACAATTTATTATATAATCTAATACCATGTATATTTTTTCACCTTCACCTTTTTTGTTTGTTGTTTAGAGAAAATGTTTTATTCACACACTAAGATTCTTAATATAAAAGGTGTTACCAGTTGGATGGTCATTACAGTAAAGACAGTTTCCTGATTAACTTCGACGTTACAAGAACTCGCTTCAAAATGAAGATAACTTTGGTAAGTTTATTTTAAACAAATCTTTCGTTAAAGATTGCAAGGACTGTGAGGCGGCATAATAAGCGCACTGTATCGGATAACTCCTCCTGCACAACACATTGATTAATTCGGGACACGTGCTTGGGGAATCCATGTATTCCCGAAACAAGTGTCCCGAATTAATCAAACTATTGTGCAGGGCGAGTGATCCGATACAGTGTGGTTAAATATTTCGTTATTGTGGGAAATCTGGATGCTTTTTTTTAGATGACTAAATAATTAAATCATTAAAAAAAGTTGTGAAAAAAACTATGAATTCCTGACCTTTTAGGAAACTAGATTATAGTCATAATAGTTGTAACATTTAACATTTAAATAATGATTTAATATGTATGAGTATCTTCAAAGTTGAAATTCTTTGTTCACCATTTTGTTCACTATTATTCTGACATTGACATATAAATATAATGCCTATCTAATATATGCATGTTTTAAAAATAATTTTTTTATTATAAATTAAGTATTCTATTGTTATCAGGTAAATCTAATGTAAGCCACAAGGAAAATACGTTTTAACAATATATTGATGTAGCTGTTGGAATCAACTGTGTACTTAAACACGGCATACGATTTTGTGAAGAACAGTCACTAAGCAATCATTATAAAGGAATATTAAATTATTAGAACAATCTGAATAAGTCGCCATTTTGATTATGTTTAGCTGTTTGGAAATACTGTAATTATTACTCCTTAAAATTAGGTACTTCTCGCTGTGTCAAATAATTATTCAAAACAAACCTTTGCTTGAGTTCAATTGTTGTTGACGTTAAAGCAAAAATATTTTCGTTTCTCTATTACTATAATAATATTGTGACAAATCAAAAGTTTTCTCTAACGCTACTCATTTAGTACGTTAAAGAATCACGAAAACACAAATTCGAAATTTAATCCTCAATAATACTTTAGCATCTCTCTCTACTGACTTGCTGAGCTTGTATTATGTAGTTACTAGAGACTGGATATTATGCAAAATGCATACTTTTGTTTTTGGTAAATATCTCCCATACTTTGTACTTATCCATTTCCCACTCTAAAAATACGTTTTTTACCATTTTTTTAGTGCATATAATGCATATTTGGACACTTTGCTATAAGTGCATGTGCACGCCCATATTTCATCATTATTTTGCATATTTATGCATATGTCCGTCATTTTCATAACAACTATAATAAAATCTGAAAAACTGTCTATTTTGTCAATGATATTTAATTTGTTTCTGAAAACCTAAAGGGATTAGCATTCCTTCAACTTTGCATTAATGAGATGGACTTTTCCAAAAACAAGATTTAACAAAAGGAGGTTAGAACAATCGTTAAAATTAAGACGGATGTCTTCTTCATAAATGTAGGTACGAATGTAACTCAATTTGATTCAACAAGCAGTCTTGCCATAGAAAAGTGTAACATAATTTTCGATAATTCGACAATAAAAAGTCAACTATCATATATTAAATCTAATTTTGCGATAATTGAGGAAGCAATTACTAATTTAGAAGATAGAAAATTATCTTTAAATGATTGTGTTGGCATTGTAAATGATATTGAAGAAAAAATTGGGAACGTCAATGGATAAACTGGAAAAAAAAATTCTAGGCAAAAATGAAGGTTTTGCTACATTAAAATCGATGAATGATGTAATGAATGGCAATTTTAATGAACATTAGCATAAGCCCCTCAGTAATACCTCGTTTTAAGAATGCACCGATCACATCTTAGGATGTTGAAAGAACATTTTCCCAATATCAACATGGTTATTTATTGTAATAAATAAATATATAATTTGTAAATACGACAAATAAATTTTAGTTTCCTAAAACAAAATAAATAAATGCATATCATAAGTGCATATTGCATGCCTCTTTAGCAAACTTTTTAGTGCATATTTTTCAATCTCTAGTAATTATTTAAAACGAAACGGGAATCGTTATTTAACTTCTTGTAAAAAGATAAAGATATTGTTTGTTTCTATACTGTTAGTAGAAAAACGCTGTAGAATCAAATATACTATAATAATACTGTTGCTGTTTAATAATAGTAATAACACACATTATTATTATTAACATTACTAACAGCAAAATTAAATATCAATATTATTGTAATTTTGAAGCAAGGTGTGCTTTATAATGTCACAGTTTTACAGTTCTTATTCTTAATTATTACCCTACACACCTAACAAAAAGAAAAACAGAATGCTGTTTCCCTGTTTTGATTGCTTTTTTTTGTTTTTTCTCAAATAGTGCAAATGTCTGAGTGTCCTGTTCACAATTTCTGGGCGTACCTCGTAGAGATTTTGGTTAAAATAAAATTGATTCCCATATATTTTTATCAGTTTTATAGACGTCGACAATTTATCTGCTTTTGATGCTCATCTTCATTTATTGTGTGCTGTATAGTGAAAACACTGTCAAAAGTACGCATACATCATCTTACCCAATGAACCGATTTGTAGCATTTGTTAAGGGTGAAGTTTGTACCATTGAAAACAGTTCTACAACCATGTTGGTTGGATTAGTTCCTTATGCCTCATTTCCTCAGAGAGTGCATTTCCCAGCCCTTTTCACGGCTTCCTTCCATTTTTTTTATCTGCTCTCAGTTGCTTCCATCGCTTTACTCCCGCCTTCTCAAGGTCTTGCTCAAACTCATCCCACCATCTTGTCCTGGGCTCACTTTCTTTATTATATATGTTTTTTTGCATTCATTAAATATGTTTACTTTTTAAAATTCTCTTATTTGCATACTGGGTGCTACTTGCTGCTTGAATTTTTTCTCTTACTCCTACCTCACCTTTCGCTTGACTGGAAACCGTTGCTTTTAGGTAGGTATTTAAACTTTTCCAATACTTTAAATGTGGTGCCTCCAATGTTTAAACTTTCCTTATCTCTTTTTCACTCATGTACTTTTTAGTTTCTTGTGTGTTTATTTTAATTTCTATTCTCCGTTTCTATCTGCGCATATATTTTCTGCTTTTAACTATAATCACTATATGGCCCACGTACACTATTATCTCTCCACTTTTGGCTCTCACAGTTCCCGTTTTGTTCATATTTCTCATAACACATTCAAGGACTATGCTAGGTAGTGTGGTCGATAAATAATCGGCCTGAATATCGCTTTATCTTCATTTATTTTGACAATTAAACCAACTATGTTTCAAGCATTTATGATCGAATACTTGTTTGTAAAAATGCAAAGATCTGCATTTTATATAACCTTATTTGTTTTTATTAACGATTGATGAATGCTGATGTTATTCCTTCTCTTTTTTGTTTTTCTGGTTTTGGAAAGAAAATTTTAACCAATTGATATATTTTTTCTTATTTCAATTAGTTCCTTCTTCTGGCTCTCGCGCTCATAGCAACCTGCTTTGGGGTGAGTGGAGATCCTAAGATTCCAGCGAAAAGGGAAGCCGGACATTATCACCACGGACACCATGGATATGGACACCATCATCATGGTCACTGGCATGGGCATCATGGTCATCATCACGGAAGATAATCTGGTTGCACGTTGAATCAAATCATCTTGGATTTCCTAAAATTTTCTGTACATAAACAAAATAAATAAACGGCACAGCAATAACACTTTTTTGGTTTATTTCATTCTTCTAAATAATATTAATGTATATTACGCTTTTGATTTTTTATATATTCCCATCCTAATTATTTTTATAAGAGAACTATATCACTCTCGCTGGTTATTCCAAGAGCGGGTTCTGTTTAAATTGAGGATATCTAAATAGGTAATAAATTGTCGCGATCTCCTCATTTGGCAACACAACGCTTACACTTAGATAGATTCGATTTCCGAATTTAGTACATGAGTATAATTGATATGAGAGTTATAATGAGAGTTGTATGGTCGCCAATTAAGAAGATACCTTTTCGATTGAAATTTAACTAGTTTTCATTGACATCATGTCGCGCCTTGTACCTACCATAAACAACAATAAAATCATGAATTTTATATTTTCTGAAATCTTACGTTAATTAATTGCATGGAAATGCAAATGAAAAGTTTTACGCCATATTATTACGGAAAAAACATACACAATTGAGGTATGGTAAGGTGAGTGCCATATTTTATTATAGAATTACAAACTTAAAATACGGGTTAGTGTAGTGGTATCCCTTGTAGACAATTATCTAATCATATTTTTGTATAAATGTGTCACTGATTAGTATTCTAATGTAGATGTGTACCGGGAAGATAATAATTCCGTTAGTTAAAAAGGGTCCGCGCAACAATAAGAATTATGCAAGCTGCTGTAGGGCAAAGCAGCATGGAAGAAGCGAAGCCTGTTAGCTAGCTATAGCTGTTAATTACTTGCAGTCGCTTGGCGCCTCGAGAGGGCACCGGGCTCACCAGAAAAATTCTCAGCATCTACTGGCGAGTTTCGAACACACGACTCCTGGTGCTGCCACTATCAGAAGCGAGCCCTTTTACCACTGGACCACCGAGTCGTCAATAACAGCCGATCTTCACAAAAAGCAAAAAATAAACACAACGCCGGCATTTCGCAGTTATTGCAATAAATATTATCAAAATCGTTATATATAGAGACTATACATATGATTACTATGATGAAATTCTTTTACATGTAACATACCTGAGTCAAGTTTTGGCTTTTACCCCATGAGATCATTTATCATTTTATTATAACAAATAATAATAATATATGTCTTTATTGCCACACGTTTCTCCATTACAATAAAAGGATTACAAGAAATAATGTATATTATAAATTAAGGTAAATTACATGTAAAGTCTAAACGGCACAACCCCAGGGTGAAGTCCAGTACGCAGACTGCTCAAACCTAACCTATTTATGAACTTAACTACCAAACTTCTTGCCTAAAACTTAAGAAATCCTATGAGATAGTCCTCTATATATGCGCGCGTAATGTATTAGTGTGATACCAATTATAAACTAGAAGCTTTCAAACTTACAGAACCTGCCCAATAGATACACCATAAACTTTCAGTAGAAAAACAGTGAATGTCTTCCTGAAAGAATATGACGCAAAGAGAAAAATACGAGAATTTAGTTATATATAGCAGTAGGTTAAATTAAACTTGAATGTTTTTAAACTACAATTTTTAAGATATTTCAGTATTATAATAAATGCAATTCTGCATTTATTCGGGAATACATCCCGTTATACGTGGATTCCCATTATCAAGTCATATAACCAAATTCGGTTATACGACTTGATAATGGGAATCCATGTATCTCCGAAACACGTGTCGTCCCGAATTAGTTAATACTTTGTGCGGTAGGTGTAATCCGAACAGCGTGTTTATTTATTGTTAAAATAAAATGAATCTACTTACTACAAAGTTATTGTATTATATACACAACGAGCATTATTTTGGTCGAAGATATAGTTTGATATTTATATATTAATGTCCAGTAAAGAAATGTACAGGCCAGGAATATTCCTATGAATATCTCACTCAATAACCTTAACTTTGTATTTATGCAGATCTTTCGCTGTCGTTTTCTACTATTTACTACTTTTTATAGTAAATGCAGGCTTTGCATTCTTACCTACCGATGTTGACTGATAGTCAACTAACTATGCGTTGAGCTGCGAACCGAAAGTTAACTATAGTAGGTACATACAGCTTAACCAATTGTTTTTAACATGAAACTAAATCTTTTTTTATTGCTGTCTCCATTTTCGGTTCTAAGAGTCCTAAAATAAGCTAGTAAGTAATAAGTTGCTCACTAGCGCCAACGGGCAGTGGCGGCGATTCGATGCAACCTTCAATATAGCCGCGTGTCTCAACGAGACCTGTTGTGTATTCATGTACGCTGCCACAAATACTATTTCGCAGTTCTACATTTGTTTTAAAAATGTTGCCTACGTCGTGAAAATCGCCAATTGGTTGCAACATATCTAATGTTGGCGGATATTTAACAGGTGTTATTCACTTTGTGATTTCGCCCCTCCTATTAGGGTAAATGTTTCAATACGTAGAAATAAATTATATCTGACCATTTATTTTATTTTGAAGATTTTATGCACCCGCCACTGGCTGTTGGCGGAAATTTAGCAAGTCTAATCATTAGCATATTATCACACAGTTCTAAACGACGTATCTAATGGTCTTACTTTGCTGCTTGTAATTTTGTGGGCTTATAATATTTATCCTAATTTTGTAATTATATTTAATTATTTTTAAATTATATTTGATTAATTTTTAATTAGGTTAGGTTAATTAGGATAATTAGGTGTTGTAAAATTAATTACAAGTATTCACTCTTGCTAGTATCACAAGGTGATGCATTAGTGTAGCAAAGCTCCATATATCCGTTATCATATAATATATTTTTTAAAAAAACAAAAAACAGTAGACAGTCTTAAGCTTAACATTTTAAACTTATTTTCATATATACAGGTGTCCCATATAACCAGGGTGAATAAAACATACGTTTTCTTAAATGGAATATAATATCCAATTTCATTGAATTATACAGCGTGTTTCAGAACTTATGGTCAATTTTATAAACAAATCACTGTGAGTTCGAGGTCTAAATACTGCAAATGACACAGTCTGAAACTTTTCTTTTCAAGCATAGATTTTTGATATTGGCCAACTTTTATAGCAAAGCAACATCTTTTTTAAAATTTTCAAAACGGAATACATGGCGAATCAAAACCCAAATACATTAATTTCTCAATTTTTTTAAATGAATTAGCCTGTATTTTATATCATAAAAAGAAAGAATAGTTTAGTTACTTTCATTTTTATTAAGCGCTCTTTATACCTAAAGCCATTGATTTCTAAGATATTTTAAAATCTTTTTATAAAAGTGAGAATTTTAGAAATTATTTTAATATAACGAGTTAATCGTGGAGAAATGACAGTAAGACAGTCTTAAGTCTTCATTACTAGCTAGGATATTATGAAATTGGACCACATATTTTGGAAGGACCAGTGAATGGTTAAGTTTATTTGGACTTTTTAGAAAATCATTTACCGTTGTTATTGGAAAATGTCCTCCTAAATGTTCGTCAAAGGATGTGGCATCTGCATGATGGAGCTACATTACTTCACACTAGGTAGATACACGACCATTTCCTTGAAGGAGAGTGGACCAATTGAGTGACTAGCTCGAACACTAAAATTGACTTCTTCTTGTGGTCATATGTAAGAAAAAACTTTGTGTAGTAAACACCGTCAACTGCGCGAGGTGATACGAAAAACAGAATAAAGGAAGCATTCGCCACTATTACTTAAGAAATGTTAAGAAATATAATATATGTTATATTGGTTGTTCGGGTGGATATTTTGAACATTTATTATAGAACTACATTGTAAACAGTTGGCTTAATTAATTTTTAATCATTAGTGCAAGTTATAAATGTTTGTATTTTGTGGTTGTATAAAACATTAACTGTCATTTTTCCATTACTAACTTATTATATTAAAATAACTTCAAAAAATCTCACCTTTTAAAAATACTTTAAAATATTTTAGAAATTAATGACTTAGGTACTTACTTGGATTACTTGGAAGAGTGATGTCATCCACCTGGGCCATCGATCGCGCCTTCCACCTCGGCCACTCTGTCCTATTATGGAGCGGATGCCATCCTAGAGTTCATCCAACCAGTCCAGGCCCTTGAGGTAGCTCAGAATCTTGTTGAATGAGGAATTTTTCAGGTCAGCAAGGGTAGTAATATTCCTTCGAAAAATGCAGTACCTGATACGGGTGGCCGCAGGATGACTTTAGGTATAGAGAGTGATTAATAAAAATGAAAGTAAATAAACTATTCTTTCATTTATGATACAAAATACAGAGTGATCTATTTAAAATAATTGAGATATTAATGTATTCTATTTTGACAATTGTGAAAAAAATGTCACTTTGCTATAAAAGTGGGCCAATATTAAAAATCTAAGCTTGTAAAAGAAAAATTTGATTCATCATTTGTAGTATACAAGACCTCGAACTCACAGTGATTTCAATATAAAATTGACCATAACTTCTGATACACGCTGTATAATTCAATGAAATTGTAGCTTGGGGGTATGAGGCATGCGCTTAATCTAAACTTGAAATAATATATGTGCCATTTAAGAAAACGTATATTTGGTTCACCCTGGTGATATGGGACACCTGTATATATGAAAATATATATGAAAATAATTTTAAAATGTTAAGTTTAAGACTGTCTACAATTTTCGTAAATAACTTTTTTTGATATCTTCTATGATAACGGATATATCGAGCGTTTCCAGACTAATGCGTCACTCTGTATAAGCCTGATCTGTATTTGTAACTTACAGTTTGAGGATGACATAAGGTGTTGACATATCAGTCACTAGATAGTGAATATAGTGCTAAAGCAAAATAATTGCTTGCTTTTTCATTTAAATTATTATTGTTTATAATTTTACTATGCTAATACAAAATAATAACGTTGATATTCTATGAAATGTATTTTGACACGTTAAACTACCGCTTTGATTCCTAGCACAACCAATTATAATTGGATATAATTAATCTACGACGAGTTATATTTGGGTTGTTTTTGAAACTTTGATTTTCGGAAGGTTATCTTTTTCTTATCAAAAATGTAATAATAGTGTCGTGTACATCTTTGAACGGATATATTCTTAGAATTATTCTGTGCTTTGGACAACGTTTCAAAAGAATCTTGCCTTGAGTCTAAAATGAAGCTCACCTTGGTGAGTATCGATTTTTGCAACATATTCTTATACCATCTGTTCAAAAAGTTCTTGCGTCCCAGGCAGCTATAGGTTGTAAAACATGTGTCTTAGTACACATATCAATTCTATATACCGTATTTATTCTAATAAGCGCCCCGGCGATTAATCATTTAAGGCCTCTATCTTTGCGGCGTCTATTGGAGTGCGGCGGTTATTGAAATTGCGACTCCAGTTAGAATAAACTCGGTAACCTTA
>JARFOC010019054.1:0-10255 GCA_031763485.1 Osmoderma eremita
TTCTGCTAATTCTTTTATTGGTCATAAGCGGTTTATATTTGTAGTAGGCACTGTATCCCGCTTGTATTCTGTTGTCTGTTTCCAAGCCTCTTTGGTTTACGTGGCTTACCATGGTTCCTAAGTACTTGAAGGTCTTAACACTTTCGATTTTTAAACCTTCTATGGTCCTCGTTGCTCTCCCGCACCAGCTGCTGATGATGGTTATGGCGACAGGATGCGCACCCAAAAGGAAGTTTGCGAAATGTTGAATGCCAAGTATGCTCACACAGAGCCAATATGTCAACTTACTGTCAGCAAGATAAAAAAAAATATCGTGTTTTAGATCACGTCAGGAATAATTATACGAAAGGTCAGTTTACGGTATCAGAAGATAAACAGCTAACTGTATTACTGGGTGTTCAGGAAGACCACTATAAGCCTAGCCGCAGTATTGCCTTGAAAAATCAGATCTGCCAGACATCCGTCCTAAACTATTTAAATAAAAACAAATGACATCTTTACAAAGTCCAGTTGGTGCATGAACTAAATCAAGATGACGACGACAGACGACTTGAATTTTGCAAGATACTCGTGAATTTGTGCAATAACGATCAACAGTTTCCAAAACGAATTGTATTTTCGGATGAGGCAACGCTTTGTCTCAATGTAGATGTAAATAAGCAAAACTGTCGGTGTTGGGATACTGAAAATCCCCGCTGGATAATGGAATGTCATACACAGTATTCTCAAAAAGTTCATGTTTGGGTCGGCATTGTTGAAAACAAGATTTTGTGGCCCCCTTTCTTTGATGGAAACTTAAACGGCGACAGATATTTAGAATGTTTAGAAGATGAGCTAGTACCATGTCTTGCCACTTTGTAAGTCGACCCAGAAGATCCTGACACATCAAACGATGTTTTATAGTATCAGCAAAATGGAGCTGCGGCCCATTACACCTTTTCTAAATAAATAATAATATGTTGATATTTCAAGTTACAGTCCATTTTTTTTCCGAAAGCAGTTGAATTCAGGTGAAGGTTGAATTTCAGAATTTGATGTAGAATTTAAAAATGAAATAAAAAAATGGTGTTCCCGCTTAAAAGAAATAGGTGAGCTGCCAACATATTTTTGGGTCGGCCTGTATACATGAAATAACCATCAGAAAAACGGAAACTAAAATCAAAAGTCGACGGGTCCCAGCGTTTCTTCAAAAAAAAAAAACATCTGAATTTTAAGTGAATTTATTCGAACCTTTACGTGCTCACAGTAGATGTGTAAAGAATTGACCTATTACTCATCACATTGTTTATACACGAATTTTCTTTTGTATAATTTTTAGAATTTCGTATAGGTTCCGATATTTTAGAAGCAATGTATTCGTATTGACGAAAAAATGAACGCGATACAGAAATTAATAGCACGGACCATTAGCCGCGAACGAAATTCATGGTGCTTTTTCACTATCTAACAAGTAATTTCAGTTTAATGTGTGACTAACTCTGTTTACTGGGCAGAATGTGGGAATGAAGTGTACTTGCATTACATGCAATATTAAGCAACCATTACTACTCCTATTACTTAGGAAAATGCGATCCGTGTGAAAATAAAACGTGATTCATAATTTGTAACAAGGACGCAACGCTAAACTAATCTAACTGATGTGACTAACTGTACACTGTGACTTGTGTGACTTCTTCTTCTCTATTTATTTAATGTTTTGTAGTTTTGTGGGTACCCTTTCAAAGAAAATGAATATCAAAATATTTGATGTTATAATTATCTAGCTACCACTATATTCAACGTTACGACCCCTTACGAATATATGTTGAAAATTGTATTCAAGCTAGAAGTTTGTATTTCTATGTAAAGGTTATTTCAATAGTGATGTTTGCTCTTTTGTAATCGTGCACGACCAAGTAGAAGGCGATACAGCTGTCATTTATTTAAGACACGTGTTTAGTTGGCATTTAACCACGGAAGACTAGGCTACCCAACAAAGCTTTAATATTATTAAATTTTTTCTTCAAAAACAGTGCTCTATTCGCCGAACGTTCCGCCTCCAACTTATGGTCTCCACGACCGTGCTGTAGGGTCCACAATCCGCCGTCTAATGAATAAATTCCAAACAATAGGGTCGTTGGTAGACCTCTATATCATGGAAACGCAAAATCTATTGAAAACATTGCTTCCGTCCGGGACAGTGTGCGTGAGAAGGCAGTCCATTCCGCATCGTACGCAATATGGCATTTCTCCAACGTCAACTTGGAGAATTATTCATCGGAACCTGGATCTGCACTCCTCTAAAGTACTATTAACCCAATATCTGAAGCCCCACGATCATAGAAAACTCCCTGTATTAGTTGACTGGGTTTTTAAGCAGTTGGAAGCTGATCTTGCTTTTGGGTGTAAATTCATATTTAGTAATGAGGCTAATTTCGGGTTGAGTGGCTTTGTTAACAAACAAAATTGCACATTTGTAGCAACGAAAACCCACGGAAATTTGACGGATTCCAGTTTATTCCGAAAAAGTCAGAGTATGGTGTGGATTTTGGTCCAGCGGAGTCACCGGACCATATTTTTATGAAAATGCGGAAGGAATCGCACTCACTGTCAACGGCGATAGATGTCAGACGATGATAACCAATTTTCTTTTCGATACACTGAATTTATTGCATGAGAAGTTTGAAGGCTTCGTTGTATCGCAAGGTGCTCACATCAACTATCCACCCAGATCCTGTGATTTAACACTATTGGATTTTTGTGGGATTAGGTGAAATCTCTGATCTATACCGACAAACCACGGGTGACTACCACCCTAAAAGCCCACATTATTCGCGTTATTAGTGAAATTAAACGACTTTTATTCGAGAATACCATCGAAAATTGAATCTCCAGATTTCGGACAGCTCAAGGGAGCCGTGGGAGCAATTTTACTGATGCAGTATCTCAAATATAATCTAATATGCTTAGTTTTGTTAAGCTCAAGTGCCGAAAATGAAAAACGATTTATATATTAGTAATTAATTATACTTCGAGGAATGTATTCCTTTTAGACCTAACAAAGTATGACCTCGTGTATTTTTTTCTTTGTGTGTATTCATTACATTTCATTGAGCGAATAGTCACACCAATGATTATAGAATGAATACCTACACGCATCCCAAAGAGGTCTTAAAACTGTAGAGATAAGAGATTGTGTAAATAGAGTAAGAAAATTTTATCAAGCAAACTAAAACTGTTTGAAGTTAAAGCGTTGGCAATAGCTTAATAGGCGCTTACGACCACGACTGTGACTGTCGCGCCCCAGGTTCACATCTTCGATCCGTCAATTGGGATAGTTTTTAGTGCAATCTCAAAATTCCAAGAAAATTCGTATTTCGAGAGAGCAGCGACTTGCTCATGCGGCATCGATGTTCATTAAGACGAAAAAAAAGGGAATACCGTAGGTAGCCTATGCCAATTAAAACTAACTTTCCATTAACCCCAATTACACTGAAATGAACATTGAATTAGGGGATCATCACAGGAGAAAACATTAAAAAAGATTGAGGCAAAAGATAGCAAAGGAAGGTAGCAAATTTTCTACTAACAAAGAAATATTACGCGAGATTATTCAATAAACTAAGACCGCAGGAAATCATGTAATGCTTTAACTTGATAAATTGAGAACGTGAATTCCAAAATGTGTAATATTCGGCCGAAATTATACAGGTCTTTTTTTTAAGGTTACACATAGGTATGTATTTCCGACAGATAACGTTAACCGACATAGTAGGCAACCATGCGTTAACGCGTCGTCATTGCGAAAAAAAAAACAATTCTGTGTGACAAATATTTCTTTATTAATTTACTAATTTTTTTTATTCATACATCAATCACAAATTAAATACATGTTATTGAATAGTAGAATATTTATTTAAATTATGAATAGGTAATACAAAGATGAAAAGGTGGCAATGTTAACGTGGTACCAGAAGAATAACAATTTAAGACGGGTTAGGGACATGGCCTATAGCCTGTACAAAAACTATGCTCAATATTTTTTAACAAATTCAAAGCAGATGGCTATGTTCTCACAGAAAAATAAATAAAACCAATCACGTTTCAACAAATACATCAATCTGAATATGCTAAGTTATGTTGAGGAACGGTGTGTAGGATCGCTTTTAGATGTAGACAAACATTATGAATATCATACAGTGCGATACACAAAACCGTGAAAGAATTCAATTATAAGCCATACAAATCAAGAGGTTTTCGAGGAAGATAAAATAAATCGAACTGATTTTTTCGATATAATTTTTAGTTTGTTAAATGAAAACGTAAAAGTTTTGTAGAAAACACTTTTCACTGGCGAAGCTACTATTACTTACATTTACCATTGTTTTGTTTTTCTTAATTAACAATTACAATAAAACAATTTCTTCGTTCAAAGTTGAAATTTTGCACTTTATTGAAAACATAACCAAATTCTACTATATCGTAATATTTTAACCTAAGTAGATAATAAATGAAGAGATGAGGACACAGAAGGTTCGGATTGTATCCTACATTAATTTGCTGAAAAATACTAAATTTCCTCTCCATTAAACCATTACTTATTGATCCCGTACAAATCCTCATGCACAAAACCTGTCACGAATGCAGTACCCTCAAAAGAGGATGATTTGTATCCAAACTATTGCTTTTATTGGGGTTATCTGAAAAGTAAAGTTTATAATAATATGCAAATACGTAATTTGGACGAACTGCAAGGCCATATACGTACTGCATGTGATGGAATAAATCCAGAATTGCTGAAACCAAGAAAGATAAGGAGGACACTTAGAAAACTTGCTGTGAAATCACATTACACCATTATTATGTTGTTGTGTTTGTCTTAATTAATCGTTGGCATAAAATAAATTCTTCATTCCAAATTGAAATTTTGCACTTTCTTTGTTAAAAACATAACCAAATTCTTCATAGCTCCGTTTTGCCAACACAAATAATATTTCAGTATCAAATTCCACTATACTTTCGTAATAAATTTTAATAGTTTCGCAGTAAATTTAAATTTTCTATGTATGCTGGAAATTTTTCTTTGGAAAGAATTAATTTTACTAGATCCTTTAAAACGTGCTAGCCAGAGATAATTAATTAATAATAGTGGCGTAATTGCAAGGGCCATAGGTCTACACTGACGAGGCGTTAACGTATAATTGGTTGCCTACTATATCGCTTAACGTTACCTGTAGGAAATACCTATGTGTAACGTTACAAAAAAAGCACGGTATATTGCATATTCTAGCCATAAAGTAAGTACCTACCAACCAGATTTCCTCTATATTTTGGAGTATTTCTCTTAGCAGAACTTAACCAATCAATCTTCTTTAGACTCGCAAATAAATCACAGCGGTGAAAACGAACACTTCCACGGCCACAGTCAATGTAACGTATTTGGAGCGTGTCATATTTGAGATAAAGGATCTCTATCTCTAATATGACACGGTCCAAACCCGCAAGCAGTTTATATTACAATAACAGCGATATTGTTCATTATCAAGTATCGAAAACCAGATGCGGAGACTCATTAATTTTGTTTAAAGTCTATCAAACTTTTTAATCAATTTTCTCTGTTTTCTCTTTTTAATCAATTCTGTTTTTTAGGAGAGTTTGTAGGCGATGATTTCATATGCTCCTAAGATGTAATCCTTTTTATTAATGTGCTCCGGAGGAAGGGTGTTATAGTTGACTAATTTTTTATACTCTAGCTTTCTATATTTTATATAATAAAAAAAGAGTGTGCTATTCGGAATAAAATTTAGGTAATTCGAAGCAAATACTGCAGAATGTAGAGAATAATGTTATTCAACACGTATTAGAGGAGGGCACTAGCAGGACATCACATTTCATTGAGAAGTCTCCTATATTTGGGTATTCGATACTTTTATGTATCCAACACTTATTGTTGTTATAAATTCAAAAATTATAATTAACGTTTTAAAATGGTGATAGACATCTAAAGCTCCGTCTATTTTAAATAAATAAAATGATATAATTATAGCATACTCCAGTAAATCTAAGATTAGGCAACCATTGGAAATGGTACCCGTATAATTTAAATGGACTTCCTCTGTGAAATATATCCAAACATTACTTACCAATTCCGTGTGTTTTTTGAACGGTCTGGTTCTTACACAGGTGCTTGGTCACGTTAAATACCCAATGTTTCGCCAGCGAGCATAAAATGAAAGATAACAACAGTACGTCGCGTTATGTAATTTAACACCGCACTTTCTTGAATGGCAACCTGTTTCCTGAGTGCAAATTTATGTATGTGCATATGTATGAGTCGGTGCTTATGAAAATGAAGGAAGTCTAAGCTTTATAATATGCGCTCTAAGGAGAATTTCAGCTGTACGGTAAATGTACTATTTCTATCCGGGTGGAGTTCATTTGTATTTTTCATTTATTGATTCACTCGCCTAGATATAGTTATGATCTCGTCAGAGCATAGTTTGTCCTTGAACTATTGTTTCTTCAGAAGGAAATCGTTATATTTTATGTGCATCTATTACATATCATAACCTTACTATTATGATAAATTATAGAACATTACAGTTGTTATACCAGCGAATTATTTCACATTCTTCAATTTCCGCAATTAAATTAAATAGGTAATATATGTTCCTCATACAAAGCGGCAGATCAATTACTGGCCGGCGATTTAAATACTGTCACATGACTGACCTTTGTATATCTAATGATCTTACATTATGGCGTAATAACAATATTTAATGGGTCTCATCAAACACATTATTACATCGTCGTTTGCAAAGTGGTCGCTCGAGAAAACCACTAATGGAATACCATGGACTTAAGATGTCTTTCTATGATACACTTTCATCCATAATTATTTCCTATTATGGATTGGAATGGAATATCGTGAGAAATGCAAAAAAACAGTTACAATAATTGAGAAACAACACATCATAACTACATAAAAACTTGGATCTACTGCGGAACAAAAATAGAGAAATCTACTTTCAGAATCTGCTAATTATGATCAAAACATCACAGAGCTTGAACATAAGATAGAATTGACTTAATACTTCGAAAGGTTATCAAACATCGAACACATTTAAAATAATAAGCATCTTAGAATATGTATTGTTTACAATAACAAACACAAAGCTGCATTTCTATTTCTAAAAGGAAATTCATAGAAGAAAACCCGAAACAAAGAATTTTCTTTGTCTCATCATTCTTAAACTACCCATCTGTTTATGCTATTTTTCTTTCTTAATGTTTAGTTAATTCTGTATTTTCTATCCTTGCTGTTACTAGATAGTGGTCTGTTTCTGCTTGCGGTCCCCTGCATTTTCTGATGCCCTTTATTTTTTAGGTAATTCCCTTTATTACTAAAACGTGGTCTATTTTACTTGCGAAGTTTCATCCTGAGTGTCTCCAAGTAACTTTCGTCTTTTTTGGATGTTCAAATTTGGTTCATAAGAATGTCATGTTTAATGTTTCCGCATTTTGCATAATCTATTTACTACACAAATTATCATGGCCAGTAATCTTTTGCTGAATATTTTTCCTAAAATATGCTCAACAAACCACTGCTTTCACATATTACTGCCAAAAACTCAATCAAGTATTTTGCTTGACAACGCTGCAAAAGGCAAGGTAACGGATATATTAATCAAACAATTTCACCGAGTAATTAAATCTAGATACAATTCTACTGAAGATGGCTACTTAGTCATGTTAATTATGCTAATATGAATCTGAATGTATTCATTCAAACCACTGGCTTATAGTATGTTATATGAACCTTTGTTAGTTTTAATTTGTAACATACATATTTATATCTGTATATTTATATCTGTCATTGTATATCTTCCTTAAATTTAGTATAGTACAATACTGACGTTCCGTGTTCACGACCATTAAAACGAACCGTTAATTATACAAAATATACTCAATTAACACGGCGTTAAGCCACGTGCTAGACAAGTCAATGCCGTTCGTTTCTCGATTGTTTCCCCTAGGGGCTATCTAATAAGGAAGTTCTTTGTGTCTTATTCCTTCTAGTGACCTAAAATTCAAATTACATTCGTCTGCTGTATAGATTCAGGCGATAAATAAGGACAAATATTTTATTATTTGCTAATTGAACAGGAAATGTACACTCTAAGGTAATTACAACACTTATAATTATATGAAGGAAAGGATACCTGACCGACAATTTTATTTCCTGTGAAATTAATGATGTTTATATAGAGAATCTGATTTGAGGTTACTATGTTACTTAAATTACTTACATGCCGTGCCAAGGTAGAGAAGCTTTAGTGTGTAAAGCATAGCTTCCTATATAAATGATACACTTGCAGTCTATTCAGCCCCACGCGCCAACAATTCCACCTTTCCACATTTTCATATAAAACCATTGAACGGAATTTAAACACAACTAACGTGTATTGCTGGTCACATACAAAAAGCACCGTAAAGTAGAGCTCTCTATGAAATAAAAATAACGTCATGAACTAAAGATACGCAAGGCCGTTTAAACTGAAACTCTATATTATATTTAGCAGCCCGTAATGTAAAGAAATAGCACTGTATGTTCAAATACAGGTGATCGCAGTAACTTTAATTCTATTTTTTTACATAACTGTTCTGAGTATTTTAGCAGAAATAACTAAAGGAATGCCTCTAATTAATTTCTAATACTGAAAAATTAATTGGTATTGTAGTATCCTTGTAGCAATTTTTGGAATCTATTTAGGGTCACAGATGTGTTTTTCTATATAATAATAGTGAGCCGCTTAACTCATAAATATAACATGTTAGTGGGTCAAGCAGCAGCTACAATAATTATCAACAGAAGTTCCAAGATCTTGTTATACCATTAGTGGAGTGCCACAAGAATCTATTTCGGTCCCTTTGCTATTCTTACTCTTTATCAATAATATCTATAATTGTTTCTCCTCAAGGGACCTGCTATATGCAGACGACTTAAAGATTTATTGAACAGTCAAGTTCTCAAGTGATTGCGCTCTCTTGCAGACTGATATTGAATCTTTGTACGGTTGAATCTCTTCAAACAACCTTCACCTAAATATTGCCAAATGCAAAATAATGGCTGCGTTCAGGCGGCACAGCAGCTAAGCAACTAAGTCCAAGTGCATTACTGAACGGATACGCGGAGTCACGCTGAGTTATTGTAAATGTCCCAGCGGCTGCAAATTCTACTCAGCCCGAATTAAATGCGCTGAGTGCTGACTTGCAGCTGCCGTGTCGCCTGAACGCAGCCAATGTTTTTCACAAGGAATACTGCGGTCATTGAGTTCGATTACCACATTGGGGACGCTGTGCTTGATCGTTGCCAGACAGTCAGGGATTTAGGAATCACCTTAGACACGAAACTAAAACTTAACATTTAATGAGCATGTCTATATTATTATTACCGGGGAATGTTTCAAACTTTTAATTTAATTATAACACTCTTAGTAATCGTAGGATAATTACCCAGATACTTTTCATAAGTAAGTTACTGCTTGGTGATATAAGTGACCCTTCTTTACTGGGACAATTGAATTTTTCTGTGCCACGTATCACCGCCACAACCGCTGTGCCCTTTTACATTCCGTCGGCTAATACTCGTAGTCATAGGTTCTCCTCTTTATTGTCTATGTGTCAAAATGTTAATGCTTTTTGTGTTGATTAGGATATTTTTTCTGTCAGTATTCTCTCGTTTAAGAGATTATTGAATCAGTCAATCAAGTTTAATGTAGGATTATTTCCCTAATTTTAGTTTTATTCTATTATAATATATATCCTATATTTTTATTATTAAGTTCACTATCGTAGGCATTTTATCTTTTGTGTATCTTGTTGTATACGCATTAATAATATTAAGTTTGTATCTCTTCCTCTTAACCGAAATTATCCTGTAAAAAGTAGTTATTACTGTTGGATAATAAATGTATTATTAAATATTAGGAAAAAACTTGTAAAATACTGAAGACAAGGGCACAATATAAATATTTTGTGTACCTAACATTTCAAGACTTAAATGAAGACGTCCCCTGTTAAGGACTGTTTTGTGCGCGTCGAAAAGTACATATAGTAACGGACGTCGATCCGAGACCGGTCTGTACCATGAACATATGACGGGCTACAACCGCTTGCCGAGCCGCACGCCCGCTTGCTGCCTACTCGCTACCGCGTCAGTGCACTCACCGCGGAACCAAAACCGAGCGCATATATAAGGGGCTGGGTACGAAGA
>JARFOC010019065.1:0-10254 GCA_031763485.1 Osmoderma eremita
AAGAAGATAATATACCATTAGCTCAACTTGTGCGAATAAATTCCAATATAGTTGTACCTTCTAAAATAAGTTTGAGACGTAAGAATGGGCACTGTTGGACGTTTGAATGCAAGTCAAGGCGTGGAAGAAAACATGCAAGAAACATAATACATATTTTCCAGTCAACACAGAATGAGGCGACAAAAACGGATGCACCTATAGATGCATTTCCTTGTTTATTTACTGATTCCACTATGGAAAAAATAGTTTATTTTACCAACGTGGAAATAAGAGTGAAAGCAGTCGATTACAAAATACAAAAAGCTACTGTGGCTGAAACATGTACAGATGAGCTAAAGGCTAAGGCTAAAGGTAATGAAAAACAACCATTTACATACAAGAGTAATGTTTGACTCGACTTTATGTGGCAGTATATACAAATCGGTTATGAGTACTGAACGGTTCGATTTTTTTATTATCTTGTCTTCAATACGTAAAATATGGAACGAATCCATACAAAACTGCACAAAGTCCAATAAACCTAGTTCGTATGTCACAATAGATGAGCAATTACTTGCATTTAGAGGGCGCTGTCCATTTCGCATGTACATCCCAAATAAACCGGCGAAGTACGGTACAAAAATAGTGATGCTATGTGATACTACAACAAAGTATACGATAAATGCTTCTCCATATGTAGGAAAATCAACAAATACAAATGGTCAACCATTGGCAGACTACTGTGTGACAGAACTGACACGAAGTATTCATGGTAGTAATCGCAACACAACCATGGACAATTGGTTTACTTCGGTGCAATTGGCAGAAGAATTATTGAAAGATCCATGTAAATTAACTCTCGTGGGCACATTGAGGAAGAATAAAAGGGAGATTTCACCCCAATTCCTAGATACAAGATATCGTGAACCTGGCACATCAATGTTCTGTTTGCACCAAGAAAAAACTCTCGTTTCGTATGTGCCTAGGAGAAACAAAAATGTGATACTGCTATCCACGACCCACAATCAATCGGAAATATCAACGCACAAATCATTGAATTTTATAATTCCACCAAAGCGGGTGTAGACACTTTCGACCAAATGTGTTCGAACATGAATTGCAGAGAAACCAAAAGATAGCCGCTGTGTATCTTTTATGGAATGGTAAATATAGCGACAATCAATTCGTATGTCATCTACAGTTGTAATTAAATGTTGAAATTTAATGCTGAGTTGTTCATATATTTGCATTGTATGCATATTATATGTATATTAAAAGTTACTCAATAAAAATTTGAAAAAAAACGTGAGAATTATTCCATTTTTGATTTAAGTCGTAAATCTTACGAAGGTTTGTGTTAACGTTTTTTTTTTTTAAATCAAGTTTGTGTTCTAGGGTTAAGTAACAAAATTAACATCTTTATTCCAAATCTGAAAGATATTTTTGTTATTTTTCAGGTTGTCCGAAAAATATTCTCTTTCTGTGCGATATTAAGAAACGTTTTAAATAAATAATGTTCTTACAATGTAGTATTGCCCTCACAAAGTGTTTTAGAAATAAGAAGCATTTCTTTCGAGCAATTTATCCAAAAGCAAAGATTGTACTTCAGTATAATTGACAATAATTATTAAAGAAGAGCCTTTTTAATTTTTGCAAAATGATTTTTGAATTGCAACACCATTTCTAGAGAACCTTGCATTTATTTTTTGAATGGCAATTGACGTAATAAAATTACAGCATCTTGACCCAATGAAATAAATGCAGATGACGTTAATGCTACGTATAAAATTATTGTAAAGATGTTTGTCAAAACCAGCTCTGCAGAAAAAAAATTAAGTGTTTTATATGCCTTATGAAAGAAATAAAATTGAAGTTGCATAAGATATATTGTTAGCATTATATGCCAATAATTCTTGGACTAAATTTATAGTATTTGTATCTACTGAATTTATTAATTTATTTTTAAAACGGACATCACATATTATTAAAACAAAATTAATAGCTGTAACGTTATAAACACAGTTGAATAATAATGATAATAAAATACCTTCTTTAAAACAACTTATTCTTTTACTATCCACCACATTTCGATTCACACAAATTATCTATTCCACAGCACAAAATTTCACCGTTTATTCTCCTCTCTCCTCAAAGCTTATTAAGTTATATTGATCTCCAGATTGTGCCTTTCTAATAAATGCAATTGTTACCTCGTATCCCCACATCATTTCACCCCTGACAGCGTATCAGTCTATATAACAGAATTTGCGTTATAGAACAGTTTTACTATAGCAAAGTATGGTTCACATACTGCCAAAAGACGTAATACAAATAAGTTTCAAGTTATATAAAATCCTAGGCGAAACATTTGACGGATCTGCCAACGATAACCCAATGAAGTTAAGAATTTATCGGATCTTCACCTGTTTCGTTCTTGTCCTAAACTTTATCCTGACAATAGGAAGCTTTAAGCAAGCGGAAGGAGAAATGTACATAAAATCTCTCGAAGGAACTATGTCTATATTGCATGTAAATACCTCAAATCATCTAGTTTCTGTTTAATGTAAATTATCTGTTATATTTCTTCTAGAATTTGATGAAGTACCTCTCCGTTTTATATTATAAAGGGGACATAACAAGTTTAATCCACGATATGAAATATTTCTGGGATTATCAAAGATGTGGTCCCGAAATACACAAGAAGATAATCGGCATTCACAAAATCATAAACAATTGTCAACGATTGGTGTTGATAGCGCCAATTTCCGTTCTGGCGGTATTCTGTTTGAGACCAGTGTTTAATAGGAGGGACAAATTCATTTACTACAGCTGGATACCGTGGGATTCAGAAATCTTAGACGCGTTTGTTCTCTTTACCCAATACTACTTAACAATGTTGATCACCCCTATCATATACGGGTGTGATTTTCTTTATGTGTCTTATTCTGTTCACGTGGCATCGCAAATTTATCTTTTAAATCGCGAATTGGAAAATCTGAAAGGTAAATTTTGTAACGCTGATATCTACGAATACATAAGACATCATCAATTGATACTGTCGTAAGTAATATTTTATATCCTCAGTAGAATTCTTTTCGCAACATCTTCTGAGTTTGCTAGGCATAAATAGACGTCTTTTATACATCATTCTGCATATTAAAATCAATGCAGAGAGTAACAAGTGCCATGAACTATCTATTTTTCGTTGCAGTATCTTTAACCGAATGAAGCATATCTTCTTTTGGTTATTGCTATTCCATTATTTCGTCTCGCTTTTCTCCGGTTGCAGCCAAGTGTATCTATTTTTGATAGGGTGAGTGTCCAAATTTGAAAAGAATGTAAAACTCTGTATTTTTATGTAAAAGTATCGAAAAAAAAATGTAGCACACAGACTTTTCCAAAAACTATGCAACCTCTATCGGTTTTTATTTTTTATTATCAATCACGTTCACTGCAAGCAAGTCGCTACTTCGCTTTCGATACAAAACTGAGCATTGGACTTCCACAATCAATTATCTTAAAGATCATATTCATCAGTATTTCTTTAAGAAATTGATTTTAAAAAAAGAGTAGATTCAAAGTTCAATACATGATCTTGCCAGAATTGAATATAATATCTGGTGTATAAAAACATCTTTCATGTCTCTTCCAGAAAATCCAAACCAATGGATTTGGTAGCAACTGGAATGTATTGTTGCTGCCTGTTTATGCAGTTTGCTTACTATTCCTTTCCTGTAGAGATAATAGTGTCGGAGGTAATATTTTTTATTATTTTAAGCTTGAAACCCCAAAATGCTTGTGTGTTTAATATCTTACAGTTGCAATACATTTCAACTGCCATATACACATCACCCTGGTTTGGAATGAACTTAGCACGAAGAAAGTTGTTATTATTCATGATGATGAGGGCTCAGAGACAAGGTTACCTATCCATGGGTGGAATTATGGACATGAACGTAGACACCTTTGGATCGGTACGTTACATAAAGCGTTCATATTTTATATTTATTTTCAGCACTAAATGTGTTCAAATGTGTTAATTTTGTTACAAAATCGCTGTATGAATGAAATCGGTACTCGTTAGACAAATCAATTTCTAAATTTATTTGCGTCGATTGTCATGGAATATATTGTTGAGATGTGGAGTAAAGGTATCATGAAAATCACAAGTGTAATTATTAAAAATGATTGGCTCAAACTACAGCCTCGAGGCAGGAGTCTTGGACCAATTTCTTCGTTTCACGTGACCTTACAAAAACTTTAACATTACGAAATAAATTTGCAATGCATACTGATACACATACAAGCCAAGCGATCTCAATAATTTTGAGTTCATCATTTCTGAAGCCTATAAATATAGCACAAGTTGTTTCATTGTTTGTAGAGTTAATCTGTATATCTGTGGAAAAATCAGTTAGGGCGTTAGGCTTTCTAAAGCCATTGACACTTGCAAATCTGCACAATTCTATTCCATAAGTCCAAATCCAGCTTTATTTATTACTTTATCTACGGCATTATTCATGGGTTTATTGAGTTGTTATCAAAGTGGTTTCCTTCTTATAAAGACACAATGATTTGATACTGCTGACTGAGTCTGGGTTCAAGATGTTTGCTTCAATATTTTATGTTTTCTCTCCGTGGTATTTCCTGTCTCTCTAATATTCCTGGTGGACAACTTTGCTTTCGTAAGGTAAACGTGACATGCGGTGCAAACATACCGAAGGTAGTTCATGTTTTTATATTTATGCCGATAAAATATGCAATTGCAGAAGCGGACCTAGTACACTGCCTTGTGGCACTCCAGCTTGTATAGATTGTGGTCATATTATTTCTTCATTATTTTCTAACCACTCTCCCGACGCCTGCAATGATAACGATAAATTATAAGTGCAATAGGAAATATTTATGCTTTTTATTTATGCTTATAGAAGATGCAACACTTGAATTACTACTGCTGGTTGTAAAAATCTTTTCACTTATGCAGGATTTGCTAGTCACTGATTCTTCAATGTACCTTTCGGCCACATTCGTAGACCTAGCAAAAATAAAACAGTATTTTTATTTAAAATATGTATTTCTTGAAAAAAAAAACCAGTACCAACCTCCAAGTCTTTTAAGCATTGTGATATCTTCTCCAGAGTTCACTAACAATGTTGCCGAGTATCTCCTAAAGGAGTGGCCAATGTTTTTCTTAGAGTTTGGCAATTTTAAATATTCAGCTATTTCCGCAGGCATTTTTCCGAACTTATGGATACCAATACATTGTTTAAAGCTTCGTCGAGCTGAATAATTGAAAAGGAATCGTGATTATTCCAAATTTGGCCGCCACGAAGTGCACTTCCGATAAATTTGCAAATAATCTTTAACCCCAAACGATCTATGTTTTTCTGTTTTTGTATCTGGCAACGTATTCAACAATTTGTCACACAAATCTTGAATATCTTCTAAATTTATCTTCAACAGTTCGTCGCATCTACATGCTCCTACCAACCCAAATATCAATGCCACCTAAAACAATATTATAGTCGTGATTTTTTTTATAAATCAAGCATTTACTATAAATCTTACCTCTTTGTACATAAGTAATGGTTATCAGGAGAATCTTAGAGAAACTCAATGTTAATTTGCTTTAAAACCCTAGATTTCTTTTTGTTTATATCCGCTTGATGGGCGTTTTAAAAAAGCAACAAGCTTTTAATATTTAGACCCAGTGATGTGTTATTGATGTTAAAAGTATTCTTCAACATCGAGTGAATGCCCCATAAAGAAGAAGATTTCATTTTCTTTGATAATTCTACAAAATACACCAGCAAAACTTTTTCTGAATATAGCTTGACTATTTTCTTATCGCAAAATGAAGGAAATTTCTGTATGTTTGCTGATAAACTTCTCAGGCAGTAAATTCAGTTCCACAATTCTTGCAGCTTCCCTAATTTCATCCGGTAAATCTTCAGCATTACTATCACTCATTTTTTTAACTTTGTATTCGTTACTTATCACTTTTCTTTTATTCGTTAAACACCAGAGACACCAGCCTCACAAAAGATTGACAGAAATTAACGAAATAATAATAAATAAACTTGCTTCTGTAGCAACGACTAAGCTACCACGACTTAAGCCACCTTAATTTAATCGTATTTCCATATTATTTTGCGTATTGTCTCTTTAAATACGTGAAAAAGATCATATGTTCAATTCGCCAACAAAGCTGATTTAATATCCCTTGGCCGCGTCTCAGCTTTGAAACTACCAGCCGTTGCATTAAATCAACCACTTTGTTGCCTTATTAAACAAATATCTATTTATTATTTATTTCCTGTATTCTAAGAAATCTTTATACCAACTCCAAAAAAAAAATATTTGTCTTTTTATTTTTTCAGGTTATCCGGAAAATCTTCTCTTTTTGCGCCATATTAAAAAACGTATTGAATACCTAAATATTTTTGCAACGTAGAATTCTCCATGCAAAATAATTAAGGAATAAGTAGCATTTTGTATTAATAAAGTTAAAAGATACAAAGATGCAACAGTATAACAGACATTAATCAATCCGTTTGATTTTGCAAAATATTTACGGAATCTCACAATCGTCTCTATATAACTCTACTTTTGTTGCTACGGCTATGGTTGTAAAAGAACTACAGTATCTTGTTTTAATAAAATAAATGAAAATAGTAATAATTTGAAAAATATTTGTTCAATTGGTTTTGCAAAAAGACGAAACGGGGAATTAATTATGTATATCCTAAAAGACGAAAAAAGAAATTGTAAAGCATATTCTATTTCCTATTTATATTTATAATTATTGAACCTTTTGAATTGATATCATTTTCAATTACAGAACTTATTATATCCTTTTAAAGCGGTTATAAAGGGTAACCAATAGCTTTAAGATTAATTGTAAAAATATATTTTAAAACATTTTAATAAGAAAATATTCGTTTTTCAATATTATTTTTTTGACTTTCGATCAAATTTCCGATCACACCAATTATCCATTGCACACCACAAACTTCTATTAATTCTCCTTTCTTGTTAAAGGCAATTATATTGTATTGATCTCTTGATTGTACCTCAGAATTGCAATTGTTACTTCATATCAGCCCCTCATTTCTAAGTTGACTGCGTAGCAGTCCAGATAAGAAAACAAGAACCGTTTTACAGCGGTAAAATATGGTTCACATACTTCGAAAAGACGTAATTCAAATGAGTTTCAAGTTATATAAGATCTTAGGCGAGAGATTTGACGGGCCTGCAAGTAATGACACGACGAAATTAAATTCTTTTCGGATCTTCACCTGTTTCGTCCTTGTGCTAAACTCTATCCTAACAATGGGAAGTTTTAGACAAGCGAAAGGAGATACGTACATAAAATCTTTGGAGGCTACAATGTCTGTGTTTCACGTACGTTACTTCGCTAATAAAACCCTATTATAAAACGATATTTTGTGCTTTTTAGAACTTGGTAAAATATACGACATTTTTATATTACAAGGGAGATATGAACAGGTTAATCTACGATATGAAATACTTTTGGGATTATAAAAGATGCGGACCGGAAATACACAAGAAGATATCCGATATTCATACGATCGTAAGCAATTGCCAACGGTGGGTGTTGATAGCACCGGTATGTGTCCTTACGGTATTTTGTTTGCGACCAGTGTTAAATAGGACGGACAAGTTCATTTACTACAGTTGGGTGCCGTGGAATTCCGATATTTTAGACGCGTTCGTCCTCTTAACTCAATACTACTTAACAGTGTTGATTATGCCGATAATATGTGGTTGCGATTTCTTTTATGTGTCTTATTCCGTTCATATAGCGTCGCAAATTCACCTACTAAATCGTGAATTGGAAAAATTGCGGGATAAAACTCGTAATGCCGATATCCACGAATACATAAGCCACCATCAGTTAATGTTGTCGTAAGTAATTTTTTTATATGCTATTCGCACGCTTCCTAACATTGACGCATATTAGTGGGCGTCCCTTATAAGAAATGCTGAAGTCCTTTCCTATCTAAAGCCAATCTTAAAGTATTAATTGTAATAAGTACTAAGTGCTCGAACTGTCTAAATACCTACATCTATTTTGCATTGCAGTATATTTAACCGAATGAAGCATATCTTCTTTTGGTTATTGCTGTTCCATTACTTCCTATCACTTTTCTCCGGTTGCAGCCAAGTATATTTGTTCTTGTTGGGGTAAGTCGTGGAATTTGAAAGGAAAATAAAAATTTGCATGCAAAGTTCTCGTTTTAAACTAAGTTAAACCCAACATATCTTAATGAAATTGTTTAAAAAAATACACACATCAAAATAATTTAGGGACAAGCAAGGAAATGCATTTCTGCTCCATATAGGAAAATAATTATTTGTTGTATGTGAAAGTATAAGTCGACCATCATTACTTGTTTACTTTTAGAAACAGTTAAGAACACTTAATGAAAAGGGTCTGTTTATTTAGGAATAACTTTCAAAATTAATAATTTTTTACAAAACTTATGTTAAAAAGACAATAACAATCAACAAAATGTGCCACTGAGTGCAATATGTGTACCCTGTGGGACCTCCACGAGTGTTGATTTACTACCTTTCTGCACCTGTTTGGCATAGTCATAATCAAGTGGCTCTTGTTGAACGATGACATTCCAATCTTCTACAAAACACTGATACAATTGTTGTTTTCTTTCAAAGACTAGATTTTGACGCAGTATGCTTCTGTGTGTTCTATGAGATTTAAGGTGATTTCAGGTGATTGCTGATATCTCAACCGCAAACGATTGATGACACTTTTTGTCGTGTTGAGAGCTTTTGCAACGGCTCTTTGAGTTAAACAACTTTCAAGCATTCCAATAGCTTTTGATTGTCTATCGTGGTGTAAATGATGTCTCTCAATCCTCAATTGATGCTAAAGAAACTGGAATGGACAAGTGATCGCAAAATAAACACAAAATGATGACAAATCAACAAATCAAATTTTTTTTAAATTTCCATTGATTTTTCAGTTAATAAGACCTTATTGTCACTTACAACTATCGACCAACAGCAAACTCTATTGACTATCTTTGGTTATATACGGCTCGTAAACTACTGGCAAATAATCGTCGCCTATATTATTTTGATGTATGTAGAACCGAACTTCAATATGATCAAATTTCCTTATAATGATTCAATACAATGTTATGTAAAAACATCTGTAATTTTTCTTCTAGGAAATCGAAACCAATGGACTTGCTGGCAACTGGATTGTACTGTTTTTGTCTGTTCATACAATTTGCTTACTATTCGTTTCCGGTAGAAATAATAGTGTCTGAGGTAATGTTTTTATTAATCTCTAAGCTTCCGTGTCCTTTGCTCATAGTTATCAAACCTAAAACTTCTTCCTTTTTGCAAATCCATGAAATAGTTATTCAGTTTGAATATAGTTGAGAGATCCAAACCTCAAAGCGGTTTTAATGTATTATATACTTTGCAGCTGCAATACATTTCAACTGCCGTGTATATGTCACCTTGGTTTGGAATGAACTTATCTCGCAAGAAGGTGTTACTACTCATGATGATGAGGGCCCAAAGACAAAGTTACCTCTCCATAGGTGGAATTATGGATATGAATGTAGAAGTATTCGGATCGGTACGCTTGATCAATACATGTTTAGATTTTTCCATTTTATTTTTATCTTCTGCCAATATACTTCGTACAAAATTAAGTGTTCACGTTCATTTTGTTTATTTTAAAATTAATCACGTGATTTAGTTCTTTTAGTGGAAATGTGTGGGCAGTATTTTGAGAAATATGAGTACTTTTATGAATTACTTTCAATAGAAAAAGAAATCTATATACCAATGTTGTGTTTATATTTTTTCAGGTTATCCGGAAAATCTTCTCTTTTTGCGCGATATTAAAAAATGTTTTAAATACTTAATATTTTCACTGGAATTCTCCTTAGAAGAAATTCAAGAAAAAAAAATTTTCCTATGAATACTGTAAAAAAAATTAGGAAGTTTTTATCACACTATATATAGGCTGTGTATAAATTAGTCCAAAAGCTACACACAGATGCAAACCTTAATGTTTCATGCTTCGACGTAAAAGTCTAAAAGATTAAAATGTGGAGATCCCGCAAGCTATAAGACTCCCGCACTATGGGGCGAACGGGTATATATCATCTCAAAATTGAATAACTTTAAAAGTAATGCATATATCGTAGTGAAATTTGTAATGTATGTTAATGAATACACGCAGTTTTATAATTTATAAAGAGTTTTTAA
>JARFOC010019076.1:0-10254 GCA_031763485.1 Osmoderma eremita
CCATGCTCTGGCGTTTTGTTTCCGGGTCATACTCGAACACCCAACTCTCATCACCAGTAATGACACGTTTCAAAAAATTTTCATTATTTTCAGTTGATTGTAAAAAGTCAAGGCACCTTTCTCTCCTGATGTCCTTTTGTTCATGGGAAAGGTTTTTTGGAACCATTTTCGTGCAGATCTTTCTCATTCCCAATTCATTGGTCAAAGCTTGATGAACGGTCGTGTGAGGCAAATTCAACTGTTCCCCGATTATTCTGACCGTCAAGCGACAATCTGAACGCACAAGATCGCGGATTTTGTCGATATTGCCATCGGTTCTTGCAGTTGAAGGCCTTCCGCTGCGTGGCTGATCTCCCATCAACTTTCTTCCTTCTGAAAATGCCTTAAACCACCAAAAATCTAGGCTATTGACAAAACACTGTTTCCGTAGGCCTGCTGAAGTTTTGCAAAAGTTTCTGTTGCACTTTGCCAAAGTCTGAAGCAAAACCTGACAGCTCGAAATTAATGTCTTTCATTTGTAGAACACACTACGAAAACCGAGTTCACGGAAAAAACGACAACGGACAACCAAATGACTTGATCGTGTTCAAACTTGCACTGAACGCGTATTAAAATGTCCACTTGTCGCCCCTCCATGTCCCGTGCTTCCCCTGTTGTCATATCAAACGCTACGTTGTCAGTCTCATTACTGAATTTACACACCTGGTATGGTCCTTCGCGCCACACCTACGACTACACCGAGGCTGGAATTATGTGCGACCCACGTAACTGCAAAGCTGGCAGAAAAGATATTAAATTGTTTAAGATTGCACATAAAGCGAAGAATCTTTTGAACATACTCAATGATAAACACACTATTCGGATTACTCCTCCTGCACAAAGTATTAATTAATTCGGGACGACACGTGTTTCGGGAATACGTGGATTCCCGAAACACGTGTCGTCCCGAATTAATTAATTCTTGTGCGGGAGGAGTAATCCAAACAGTGTGTTTATTGTGCTGCCCCACAGTCCTTGCTATCTTTACTCTATACTCAATGATGTTGTTAGGTTGGGTAAATACCTCAGCAAATTTACTTAAACCTTTTGTAAGAAATAGAGTTGTAGAAATTCAAGGTTTGACGGAAGTCGGAAACTGGCGATATGATTCGACTAGTCGCAATCCAGCTGATCTTGTATCAAGCGGTACATGTCCGAGCTTAATGGGGGAATCAAGACTGTGATGGCATAGGCCTGGATGGCTGGGCGCAGATGAAGTCGAATGGCTTAAATGCGATAACGATCCCTATGTCGATGAATTGCCAGAACTTAAACCAAATCAAATTTCTTTATGTGCTACTAACTTAGATGATTTCCCTTTCCAAAACTATTCAAACTTACATCGATTAAAACGCGTTTGCACCTATATGTTCAGATTCAAGCATAATTGTTCTAGTCCTAGGGAATTGCACTTGAAATGGTAGCTAAGTGTAATCGAAATTCGCAATGCATTTTTTTCTTTGATTAAGATTGCTCAGCGCAATTCATTTCATGAAGATATTTATAGTTTACGTCATAATAAGCCACTACAAAGAAAAAGTAAATTATTCACTTTAAACCCGGAAATATATATCTTTGTTTACGTATTTTCAAAGACTTTTATTAATGTTCTTCAATCTTTTAAATCACATTTGCTCGTCCAGAGATTAGACACTCTGTTGCAGGTATGAATTGACTGAAAAGGACACAGGTTGATTCAAAACACGATTTTCAGTCAGACAAGTACGAGCGCTTTCTCCTCTGAGTGTGAGTTGAGTCTCTAGGCGATTTTGTCGTCGTTACCAGTAGGTAATTAAAGGAAAACATCCTAACAGTACCAACACGGTCTCGGTACGGGAGAAAGACTAAAGGAATAACCACTTGACTTACCATCCTTGCAAAGCAGCTGTAGTAGTAAATTTCGAAAATAGGACTGACTATTTAGGTACAGCATGATTCCATATATTTGTGTGACTTCGACGAAGGTGTTCTTAGCGATAATTGCAGTAGGTAATAGTTTAGTAACTGAAATGCTATTGCAATATACGAAAGTAAATTTCTAATCGGCAAGAGAATACTGTCTCTTGCTATTAAAGTAAGAGTACGGACATGTACTTCATAAACCAATTACTATTTACATTTCTCAATAATAGTGAACACGTCATTATACGAGGGATGTCGGGTCACTAAGGTACGTTTGCGCGACACACCGCCTACGTCGCACGGTGATCCAGAATAGCATGTTCGTGATCAAAAACTGTAACTTCTTGTGCAACAGGAATTTTGAAATGATTTTTTCAGGAAAATGTAATGAACTATAAAGGATTTCATCCATACAAAAGAAAAAAATATTGAGCCGAAAATCAGGCGGTAATCATGAGCGAAAATATAAGGCATTAATTCAAAAAATAAAAAAAAAATTTTTCTTCAATTTCTATTGCGTATAATAACTGTTTTATTATTTAAACTTTAATTGTATTATTTAATACATCTTTTACACCTAATCTTAGTTTAAAATTGATTTACAAAGTATCAAATTCATTTATTCAATTGCTATTTTCTCAGGAAGTAGCAAAAAGTAGCAGCTTAAATTTATAGGGAGACTTAGAAAGACTATCGGGATTATGTACGCTAAAGCTGAACTTGTAGCTAGTTTTTAATAAATAATAAAAATCGTTTTGCACCCCTGTGCGTCGCTCCGATCAGGCCCAAACTTGCACGCATTCTAGAGGTGCATATGTACTGCATAGGTGGCTATTGATTGTAATTGCCTTAGGTTCAGTACAACGTGTGCAGTGACAGACGCACAATGTCAGTGCCGATCGAAACATACTCCAAGTTTGAATTGCGAGCGGTCATTGGTTTTTTGCATGCAAATAGTGAAACACCTACCGATATTCATTAAAAAAACTGAAAACTTACGAAGAAGGCGTTAAGTCGAAAACAAGTTAGTGTTTGTTATAAACAGTTCAAAAGTGGACGCACAGTTCTGAACGCTGATCCCGAAGGTGGGCGAAAATATACCATCAAAAACGAAATCGGATGAGAATCAATTACAGGTCGATACGCTGATTCGAGAAGATCGTCGGTTGAAAATACGGAAAACTGCTCTACTGACTGGCATTCCTAGAAGCTCTGTTAGTGAAATCGTATATGAATTGAGCTATCGAAAAGTGTCCGCGAGATGGGTACCAAAACTGTTTACCGGTGAACACAGAATACAACGAATGGCGGCGGTAATGCTGCTTTTAACGCGCTATTGTCAGCAAGAATTGCATTTAATGTAGGTGGCATATAATGTATAAAAAGAACTATGCACTTTACGTCGAATAGGTGCTTGCTTGTTCTCATCATATGTTTGTAATCGGTCATTTAGTTGTATGCCTTTCCTTTTGTTGGGGTTTTTTAGAGTTGATAATGAACCAGTTTGTTGCCCCTGTTTTATATTAGATATTGTGCGCTCTGAGCAACCCAAAGCTTTACTTGCTTCTTGAATGGCAGCACTCCCATTCATAGTTTTATTAAAATAATTTTAAACATTTGCAATCATACATTTCTCCTTCAGGCTAAATTTTTCGCCCTTACGCCGTTTTCTCCCTACAAGCTCCATTAATGCAGTGAAAACTGTAATTAAATATATAGTTTATAAAATATCAAAAAATCAAGGAAAATATCCATATTACCCTGTGCACGCTCGAAAAGGATGGAAGCGTTCTGATAAGAACGATTTGTGCAACTATATATAAACAATTTAACGTGCAATTTAACTAAAAATATTTTAAAACTACGACGATAACGATAGATAGATACTTTGCCGACGCCGACATATGTAAATAAGTAGCAACATAGCAATCAGAAGTGAAGATAGCGCTAATGACAGCAACTAAGGATAGCACGAGATAAAAGCTCCTATTATATCCCATACTGCAAACGGAGGTTGAGACGATCTATAATGTATATTAGATTTCTATAAATAAAGTAATCTGTCGGTAATTCACAAATGCCCCTTGGTAACCGGACATCCCTCGTACGTTGGTATGTTCTTGATTGACTTGTGTATTCATAATTTAATATTGGTTTTGATGTAATCTAAATACATTTTATGTAACACCACAACAAAATATACACAATACATAAAAAGGGGCTTCGAGAAACATCCTGAACTAATAAATCAATATATCCGGAGATATTCGGTAGGAAGAGTAACATCAGGGTATCTTCATGGATTAAGCTTACTGATTGTGGGTTCTAAATATGAAGGATCCGATCGACGCGTAAAATTAATAATATTGATGAAAACGAAACGATGGCCGTACTGAGATTACTAGAGCGCTGATAGCGTGTTGTTTCCAAAAAGGGAAAGTTCTTGTGCTGTCATTGAAGCGTCGCCTTGTATTTTGAAAGAGGGAGCAATTCTTTTGAAAAAGAAATATTAAAGTAAATTTTGGGCATTAATATTACCACATTATTACAGAAGTTACGAGGGTATATTAAGAAAACGGGATTTTGGACCAGGGCAATCTGAGAAAATTAGGAAAGAAAATTAAGTAGAGGGTGGAACACAAACGTTTACACACAATTTGGATAATTAAGGTATTTAACAAAATTGTATATTTTTACGTAATTGCGTATTGTAGTGACGTAAAATTTGATGGTCCTTTTGAATTGATTATAATTTAAAATTCCGGCAATTTAAATTGTATGTTCCCACGGTTGCCTAGTTACATTAAGGGAATATAACCAAGGAACCCATATCCAAGATATTTTCATTTTAGGTAAAATTTATCTGTCACTTTTGACACACGACACTATATTAATTAAAAGTACATATTGCTTTCTGCTGTTAATATATATTTTAAAAATCTTCCATAGTTTAACACTGATTGTGAGTAATGTCTGAAATCCTCTGCATTGATTCAGTGTTCGTGACAAGAACTGTCTGTGGGCATTAGCATGCACCACCAAGCAAATCTTACGTTATAATGCATTATTTACGACACCCTAAAGGTTTAAAGGCATCGTAAAACCGTATCCTTACATAAAACAAACAACCGCCGAAATAAAAATTATGCATTACCGTAAAAATCAATTTACCTTCTCCTATCAGATACTCGTAGACCCATAAAATTTCGCCCCCTTTCCTAGTTCGCTGGATTCGATCAGCGGGTTATTGAATTTATTACCGCGACAAGTATAAAATCGAAAATTTTTACATATTACAGGGACGGCTATGAATTTCAAGCGGTTTGTTCTGGAAGTCGTTAAAGACATAGAATGCCTTCTCCGACGGACTTCTCATTTAAATTAGTGACACTTCATTACTGCATTGTAGTATGAATAACATTAATCAGTTATACTAATGAACATAATTATTGCTGTGATGGTTGGCTAATATGTGTTAAAACTAGGTGGGAGGGACGAAAGAAAAAATAATAAATAAGAAAATTAATGAAAAAACAATTACCCAACTAAGGCATACATTCGGCGAAAATCTGAAAAGAAATTATTAACAACATTTGCCAACTTTTTCTTTTTTCAAAATAATTTTAGCATAAATATACAGGCATACTGCAATGTTACAAAATGATAAATTTAATGTCTAATGATTTTCAATAATAATTAATTTTGTAAATTTCAATTGTTTTTATTTGTGGCAAGTTGACACAACTTCTGACTGACCATTAATTACCACTTGCTAATTTAATTATAACGACTTAATCAAGATATTGTAATATTTAAATAATATGGAAGAACCTAAAGATGTGCTTGAAAGTATAATTTAGCAATGTTACTATAACAATAATACGAACATATAATTTTAATGAATGAATTAATTTCTCAAATACCTTATCTGATACTCCCTATATATATATATATATATATATATGCATGACGTGTACCACCTACTTCTGTCTTCCTGCACACTCGTCACTCGTTCTACTCCTTCCAAATCTTCCTCACTACGCATTTCCAATCACCCCTTCTTTTGCACTCGTTTTCTTAATATCCTTTTTCTTAATTTCACTCACGGACTTTACTTTTTTTGATTTTTCTGACTTTTCCATTTGTTTGTTCTTATTTAATTAGTTGCTCCCGTTACCATCTAAAATATTCCTGTCATCATTACCACGGCAATCTATTATTATATACTCTACCGCGACGTAATTGCTATGTCGACGGTTTCCAAACTATACTAGCAGCATACGGCCTTCCTGGTCACCCTCGGGACTCTATGGTGGCAACTTGAGCTCGGTTAATTCCACTGGCGCGCCGTTCTTCGTCGGATGGACCCGCGATGTAGTGTGTGAAACTTCTCCAAAACCCTCCTGCTGTGTGGTCGTTGTGATGTGTAGTTGTTTATGTTAATTTACAAGATATAAAAACAACAAAGTATTTTTTGATTTAGTAACATTCTGTATACCCATTAATTGTCGCTGGCTGGACTCATGTTACCCTTACACCCTATAAAAAAGAGACCGTCTTTAACGGTTAAATTCGATTAACAATCGTATAGGTGGCAGTCCTGTGCGTATTTAATTAACCCCGATAATAAACAATTTGATGGTAGCGACAACGTCCCTGGCACACGAACCTAATACGATAACAATGAATTTTGGAATCACCGCAAGATGCTGTATAAGATCATGACAATACATATGTGTATACAGGCTGTATATGATATAAAAAGTCAAAAATTTACAGGTACTGAACACATTTATAGATAGTATAAACCATCAAAAGCGACTGTTCATTGCGAAAATGTAAAAAAAAATACGTAAGAAACTTTCATTCATTCTAGCTTACTATTTCTAGATATGCAGAATCCATGGCCAGTAACCCGTTCGTATAAAAATACCAAGACGAACTCATAACAATTGTCTTACAACAGAAATTCCTTGATAAAATTTTGGAAATGTAATGTAACACCAAAGGTGTTCAGACATACCAATATTTTTGATGGAAATTAGAGTTTATTGATTTCAACTTTGTATACTGTTGCATTTTTTCCATCTAACGTGCATTCACTACAAGAATCAATAATACACTGACAAGCTGAATGAAAATAAAATACCGTCGGCGGCCGATCAGCGGTAAGAACCCGTTGCATCGCAACTCCTACGCACGGATGGCGGTACTATCAGACACAACTAAATTTGGACGATACGCAGTATACCTGCACGAAAGTGAGCTTGTTTATTAAATATATTTCGCCGGTTTGCACAAATGCGGTTTCTGAAAGGAAAAAAGGCCTAGGTTAGAGAAACATGAAAAATAAAAAAAACATCAAAAGCCTATACATATACACCGTTATTTATTTTTATTTTTCACAAATACAGTCGGTTTTATGTAGAAGACGATGCTGTATAGCAAATTTAGACAGTTAGTAACAAATATATACGAAAACTATAATGGAACATTACTTGTCATTCATTGTTGTTATGAATATATATATATTTATCCCGAAATTACCTATTATTTTGATAACATTTCCAAGAAATACTGTAATATAATGTGATTAAAATGATTATAGGCGGACGTTTGAACTAATGTATGTGAAGATTAGATTTACATTTCCGCATGATATTCTATAGAGCAGTATTAATATAACTAACCTGTTTAATATTGATATTATAACTGAATGGTACAATTATTGCGATCTTGGCCACTTGAAACGCTGCAAGTAACATGTTCAACACATTAGCTACATTAATCGCTGCTAAACTGCAGATTTTTATTTCACGAAAAATGCTTCTGATGTAATATTTGAAGCGGCCCCCTTACATGCGCATTACGATAATGGTGTACGTGATAGAATACTTGTACTTTTTGTTAATCGATATACCCATTAGATTATATTATAGTATTCAGATTATATTTATCGAAACAATAAATAATTTTTAGACAAATATTTATATATTTATAACGACAATCAATGACAAGTAATGCTTCATTATCCTTTTCTTATATATTTGTTATTATATGTCTAAATTTGATATAACAGCACCGTATTCTACATAAAACCGATTATTTGTGAAAAATAAAAATAAAATTAAAAATAGAGGTATGGGGCACCCGGTCCCCCGTTATTGATAGTTTCATAATTTTATTAGACATCATTTTGAGGGCTACAAGAGAATTTCAGGTTTACTGTTAGGAAGTGAATGGTGCACCATTTAAACGTTTTATATATGAAGTTCGTTTCTTTTACCAATTTAATTTGATCTTCTAACTAATTAATAAATTTATCTGTAATGTATTTAGAAGATAATAAAAAAAAACAAATAAGCAATCTAGAATTATTATGGAAATATGGGAAGGTAAACATTTTAAAAATTACCATATTCATTTGTAAACTACAAAACAAACAAAGTTTTGTAAACTAGAGCCCGTAGTGGTCTAGTGGGTTGGTCACTAGACTACAAAATTGAAGGTCCCGGGTTCGATTCCCGACCGTGCCAATAACATCGATGGCGTTTTCTCGGCCACGGCTCGACTCAGGCTGTAAGAAATGAGTACCTGGAAGTCAAATTCTGGGGTAATAATAGGCGATCTCCTCGTAGCGTTTGCCACGTTACAGTCCTAGAGTACCGAAAAAGGCTAATAAGCGTGACAGACCACCCCTGCCCTCCCCCTAAGATCCGTGAGGCTTGTTAAAAGGGGACTATTATTATATTTATAAACTAAATAATTTAAACCCTAAGCATTATAGTTCGTTGAAATCGTGTTATGTAGGACAACCCCGAATTGTAAAAATATACAGTGTGACCAATTAAAGGGAACATAAAGTTAGTACCTCGCAACTTTTTTTGTTTGTTTATTCACAATTGTCCCTAATCTTCACGTGTAAAATTTTACTTCAAAAGCTTTAATTACTTCCTTGATATTTAGGTGGTTCCTTACATTTGCCCATCAATGTATTTAATCAAATAGATGTACTGCTATCACATTTTTTTAAAATATTTTTTATATATTTTCGCACACGCACTCTGAAATATAAAAGTGCCGGATAAAATTTAATAAAAGAGAAAGCAGAATAATGGGAAGGTCACAGTCGATGAAGAAGACGGAATAAGTGGCAATGAGAAAACCGTGTTCAACGTTATAGATCGAGCTGGGTGCACATTAAAAAAGGAGACAGTTTCAATAACTTATATTCACACTGGGCTTTCTGAATTCATAAACTTGATTACGAAGTGTTGTTGCAAGAAAAGCACGTTCTATTTAATATATATGCAAATACGTGTCCGCAAGAAAAATAAATTTCCACTTCAAATATACATACATACATATATTGTATTACATCATACATAAATTATGTTAATGCTCCCTCTTTGTGTCCCATACATATGTATACACCCTACCCATCCACGCTATATTTTAGGCCGTACGTTACCGAAACCATTAAAAATCCTTTTCAGGATGATATTATCGAACGTGAACTCGCTTTCTGAACACGAGACCTTGCCGAACTAAAGTAGCAAAGGGTTCTTGCCTGAAGCTGTACAATCCATTAGGCGGGCTCGCCAAAGAAGGTCGAAGGTTACCAAAATGACTCACCCTTTCTCCCAAATTCTCTAGTGACAGTATGCGCTTTTGAAGAGAACTGGTCAGATATTAAATATTAATTTCGTTATCGACTAGAAAATTATTAATGGTTGTGAAAGATTTTCTAATATGGAACGTAAATCAAAACAGATTGTATCGTAATGAAGGTAACGAAGATAAAGACGGAGATTATTAGTTTTTCAGTAAGCATAATGAATTAAAAATTTAGAATTTCCCAAATTCAAATAAACTCAATCATCAAACTTTTATTTTTACTTTAATTTTATGTAGATATATTTACTTTACGATTTTAGGCTAATTGTTAAGCCAGTGGTCTCCCAGAATGTCCAGTAAATAAACTGTATATGAATTATATGATTCAGACGCAAACATAAGATATACAACTAAATTAATTAATAGATGTTCTACATAAAAATATATATAACATTAGGAAACTGAATAAGCTTATAAGTCAAATGTTTAAAGCCCTCAACAGCTATAAACGTTCACCACATTCCATTGTTGATTAGCTCTTATAGAACTTTTCACACTGCAGTAAAACTTAATACTATTACAAATGCTATGGATTTGGATGGATTTCGAATCAATAATAAAAAAAAAATGATTATTAATAATTTCGGTTTGAATTAGTATTACTTATGTGTGAAATAATAAAATACAAACGCGATA
>JARFOC010019087.1:0-10253 GCA_031763485.1 Osmoderma eremita
CTCTTTTCTTTTTTCCTAAATCTTTGTATGTTTTTTAAAGCTATATAACATAAACTTTGCCAACATCTTTATTATGATGCATTGAGTTCCATGGTTATTGTTAATTACTTTATATTTCTTATATATATATATTACAAAATGTTTCAAAACGGTATACAGAAGAATAATTCTAAATTTCTACTGGTAGTTAAAGCAGTGAACATGATGTACAGATACATAAAAATACTATATTTGTTTATACATATTGTACATGCATATGTATAATGAATTATAAGAATAAAAATCTGGTGTAAATGTCATCGACACTATAAATATATTCGTAATATTCACAGCCCATACCGCTAATTGGTGCACACATGTGTATTATATGCTATTTAGTACGTAGTTTTTGCTAATCTGCTACTCATTTTTTAATAAATTTCGCCACATGTATCGCTGGTGACTTATCTATTTTACTGCTAATTGCAGTTTTTGCATAAATATGAAAGAGCATCAAAAAACGTGTGTGAATTACGTCAACTAATACTAAAATTGGAAAAGATTTCAATATATTTTAAATGTGGAAAAACTACTACATTTTATCGCAGCACACTGGAAATGGAAAATTGAATCTTCGTAAAAGCCCCGGGCATATAAAACTTTCACCTTTTACGATTTGAATTTTACAAAAACCCAACATTGGACGGTATTTGTAATTTCCGTGTACAGTAGTGATAATAATTCAAAAATTTCGCTTTAAAATACCTAATTTTCAATAAACAAAATCGACTATTAGAGCGACCGGATGTAAAATTAACATTTACTTTATGTGCGTGATCAAAGGGTAATACTCACTCTTCCTTTTTCTCATCTGTGACGGTTACAGTTACAGTGGTCGGTGGTGGAGGTAAATCATCCATAGCTACGGTCTGCTCTTCCGGTGGTGTTGGGGGCGTCTTGTCGAATTCGGCGATAGGTGCCAATTCCGGCATTGGCGACACTGAATTATTTTCCATGACTTGCAAGATGTTTAGTCCAATTAAATTAAACGCGGATTGTTATTGAAGTATTTCCCTTGCGGAGGGATCACAGTTTATTATAGAAATTTATAGATTTTTATTTAAAAGGAATTTTTGAAAGACGTCTTATCCAATTACTCCTCGGGCTCTTCCAAATACTTTAAAGTAAGCAACGCACCAAACTTTTTATCACGCACGTCGACTTTAACATTTTCGTGTTTCAGGCGGAGTTTATCTTTTGTCGTTATAACGCGCGCTTCGAACAGACGACTCGCGTTCACATAAAATACCACGCGTTCCGCTTTTATGTTTTAGAACGTTGGCAAGAGACATACAAACGCATGTACTACTAGGTCGTATGAATCGCCGTAGTCGTAGACTAGTGAAAATGCACGCGCATGGTCGGAGAATTTCTGAAGAACGGCCAAGGAAGGAATTCACCTCCTGCTAATGGAAAAAACAGAAACGCTCAATTAGTTCGTACATAGCTAACTGTTGCTGAGGATTATGTAATAACGTTAACGATCTTACAAATTATGCATACATAATATTACGGTAGTAGCGCTTATTTTTCGCTTGTGTTGTCTTCGTTTCGTGTCATATTATTTTGCTGTAGTAGTGCGCACATCTATATTTTACGTATGTATGTGTGTACACTCATGTTCAACAACAATGTCGGTGATTCAGTCATAGTCCAGCTAGTGCGTAGAATATTTAAATGGAATGTGCAGTGATATACGAAATAGCAATAGAAGAAAGATGATATTTACATAAATAATATATAATAAGAAAGTATTGGGTGATTGTTAATGTTTTTGAAGTTTGAACAATTGTTAATTCTCAATACTTTTACTAATTATCTAGTTTGAGGTTAAAATTTTTGCTTGAAAACCTTTTGACAGTTTGGTCATGTTAATGTTCTACTATTTTGCGATTTGCCGGTGGAGAACACAAAAGTGGCAATTGGTTGCTTTAAAATTAGTTTAGTGTAAAAGTAAATAGTTATACTGACAATTGTATATAAATGTAAAGATAAAATGTATATATTTCACACTTAATCGCAACTCACATTTAATTCTTTCGTAGGACATTATTATGTCTATCTGCACATCTGATGTACGAGGGATGTCTTTTATATTTCGGGAATAGGCATTCCAGGTGCTGCCACCTGACGCCCTTACCGTAAATTTCGACCTATTTGACAGTGTACTTACCACCCCCAAAAATTTTGGCGATCTGACGAAACGACGCTCCAGTTATTGTATTTATGTATTGGCTAAATTATTTGCAGTTGGTAACGCGTAGGGGCTCCTTTTGTCTTTATTTCCGATTTCCGATCATTATCTTGTAACGTCACCCAATTTATAGTCACTCGCATCTTAGAGAGCTATGTTATGATATAACATAAATACCATTCATATTATGTTTAATATTGTTTATCTACGACTATTAAATTATATGTTCATTAAATACGTAACTATAGATACATAAACCTGCTTATAAAACACTAGTGTTTTATGAATTATAAAACACTGACCTGTCATTTGACATGTCATTTTTACTGAGTTGTGAAATGTTGGTTGCCTAAATAAGAATAATCGGAATAGTAACTTATGATATTTCACTATTTATTTTTTATATTTTTATGATAGTCGTAGATAAAACGTCGTATTTAATTCGCGTAAAATGCCTCTAATACACTCGGATGATTATAACTTTTATAAATTTTATAAACTTTTCATCTTCGTGTATTATACGCTTATAGGCATTATACGCTCATCAAATAATATACTATTATCTGTCACTTTGTTAAGAAGTGTAGTTGAATAATAAAGATTACTTTCAAATATTGTATCTAGAATTATATAAAAGGAGGAAATCTACAACACTTTATGGGCCCAGATTTCCCCTGGGTAAATATTAAAAAACAAAGTTAAGTGAAACTATACTTGAAAATGAATACTGCTGTAAGCAACTACCGTATTGATCCCTTAAAATGGGACAATTACAATACATGGAAATTGCAAGCTCAAGCAATATTAACTAGAACTGGATTATGGAATTATGTTTCGGGAAACATTTCCACACCAAGCAATGAAGGCCCTGACACCGTAAAATGGGACTAGAATGATCTAAATGCCAGATCAGACCTAATTTTTATAACTTCACCAGCCGAATTGAAACAAATAAAAAATTGTAAAACCTTAAAGGACCTATGGGACACATTAGGAAAAAAATTTGCAAGCAAAGTATCCGCTAGGAAAGCTACACTTCTAAAACAAATAATCCTGCTGAAATTGAATGAAAATAATGACATACGTGATCATCTCAACAAGTTTATTGTTACTGTTGACAAACTCAGTGATATGAATATGATTATCAATGAAAATTTCTTATGTGTGACTATGTTGTATTCATTGCTACTCTCATTTGCAAACTTTCGAATAGCTATTGAATCAGGGGATGACCTACCATCACCAGAAAACCTAAAAATTAAAATCATTGAAGACAGCGAATCACGCGGTAAGCATAAATCTATTACAACAGAAGATGAATTTGTAGCAAAAATTACAAAGCAGCGCGACCTAAGTTCCCATCACATTATGACTGGAATAAATCAAATTGCAAATCGAAATGTGAAAAATGTGTTAAATTTGGACACATAACTAAATATTGTCGAATGAATGACTACAAGTCAAAGCAAGAAACTTGTAAAATAAAACAAAAACTCTTAAATGGTTTAGATTTCAACCCATCTGAAAAACTTGATCATTGTGAAACTTGTTTAAAAGGAAAATTTCCGAGATTGCCCTTCCCAAAGGAATCTGCAAAAAGTAAATTACAAATTACACTGTTACAAATTGTGCATTCAGACATGTGTGGACCATTTCGCGTAGCCTCGCCAGGAAGGCCCAAATATTTTATCACTTTTACTGACGAATATTCGTATTCGATACACAAAAGTATATCTTCTAAAGTAGAAAAATGAAGGACTAGGCGTATTTAAGAACTACAAAATAAATATACATTTTTGTTTATTTTGCCTTCACGTTAAATCACTGGCCATGGTATCAAGAAAACGTTTAAAGCATAAACTTAAGCTAGTTAAATTGCCACTGCCGTTTATACCTAATTATTATGCATTTTTAAGTGTACTATATATTTACATTTATTAATATCCGCCGAAGACGGATCATTCTCCACCAGGACAATGCGAGCTCTGGCACATCAGCTCAAACAAGAGAGTTTTTGGCAACTGAAGAAGTTGAATTGATGGGTCATTCACCGTACACCCCTGATTTGGCACCCAATTACTTCTTTCTGTTTCCCCATATGACACAAAAACTTCGTGGTCAACGTTTTTCGACGGGTGAAGAAGCGGTTGATGTTTTAAAAATTCATATATTGGAGGTACTTCAATCGGAGTGGAAAAGTGTTGCAAAAACTGGTTCAAGCGCAGACAAAAGTGTATTGATCTTCATAGAGAATTTTTTGAAAAACAATAAAGCCTAAGTACTATGACTAATTTTAGTTTCTGTTCTCTATTCCCGAAATATAAAAGGCATCCCTGGTATAGGCCGGTATAGCACCGTACACGAGCTGTGGAGCTGTTGGGCCTGATATCCAAAGTGGACTGACCGCAATCGTCTTTTGTGTATAAGCGAAAACACGGCCACCGGACACTTTTCCAACTTCTCTTCGTACTCAGCCCTTTATATACGCGCTCGTTTCTGGTATCGCGGTTAGTGCGGGCGCGCGGCTAGGCAGGCGATTGCAGCCCGCAAACTGTCCTCGATACGAACGGGTCTCCGGTGGAAGGCCGTTGCTGTCTGTCTTTTTCGACGCGCACAGAACAGTCCTTAACAGATCTGTACGTTATTGTCAAACATCGACGTTTAAGTTATAATCCCCAGATCATATGTATAAAAAGATAGTTAACTTCATTAAGGTCGACATATCCACAATTACGACCCTCTGTGTGTGAAGCGCTAACTAAAGCGTCCATGAGCGTTTATGAGTAAAACCTATTCTTGTATTATTAGTGATGTACTTTGGTCCTATTACTACGTGTTTCGCAGTGATTTTGTCGGTGTATATTGGTGCAATAAGATCATAGTAGGTAATCACATAATAATGCAAAAAAAAAACGACTATTTAAGATAAAATATTGTAAAGTACTTACGCGTTATTTCTGTAGATGTGTAGTAAATGAAAAAATAAATCAATATAGGGAAAAATATATGTAAATCTACCTCTATGCCTTTGCTGTCCAAACACTCAATCTGTCAGATATACATAAAATGGCTTACACAGAAAGTCCAAAACAAAAAACAAAATAAAGAGCAATGCTCGCTTACAATAAATAATCCTCCTGTTCGTTGCACAGTGTTAAAGTGCACGTGTATAAGTAGATAACATGGATGTATAGAATTCCCGAGTAAAATTTTACCTCGATATTACGAAACTAAATGGCACCTCGAATTTCTCCGCACTTCTGCCAGAAAATTCCAATTTTGAATAGCCTATGACGTAAGCTAGATTATTCTGATGATATCCTGCAGCTTTCATCGGAATCGATTATGTAGTTTGGACTTGAAAAGGAAAGCAACTTACTGGCAAAGAATCAGTTGCTTGCCTTTTATATATAATTGGATCTCTCTTCATACTAAACATATTGAACACACAAAAAGATTTATACTTTCTACAAAACAGTATAAATATCTGTCATGCAAAACTAAGAAAATGTCATATTATCATTTGGCTTCATCAGAACGAAGTCCTGCTCATGAGAATATTTATATAATAGATTATTAATTTCATATAGTGCCATCCGCAGACCTACTAGATTTATCCCCTATCTTCGTGCAACAACAACTGTCCATAGTAGCAGCTATCATACGGTACATATCTCCAGCTATATTTGCATTCCACAGAAGTGGGCTTGTATATTTACCGCAAATGATACTGATACCCATATCTCATATTGTTCTCTATCGCTCAAGTATTATATGGTAATCACTTGGTAAAACAGGTGCACAAGTAAACAATATAAAATGTGTTTGACCAAGTATGCATTATCTCTCGAAATATATAATATACATTTCCATGAAATTAAATTTAGTTAAATAAATAAAATTCGTTGGTTTGAAGATCTATTATTCATTAATAACTGATGCGACGCTTGCCATTTTTAAATACTTCTATGGGTATTAGCACTGATCAGTGTTATGTTTACCAGGTTCTTATGTATGCGTCAATTCCAAAAACTAAAATTAGAAATTTTTAAACAGTACACATTACCAGCAAGTCAATTTGTTTATCCATGTATGTATATTTAGCAATGAGTTGGTGTGCAATGTACTAGTACATGATGTTTTGTATCGAAACTAAAATAACATAAGCTTTGCATCAGTGATGAGGACGCAAAATACGCCTGTAGTATACGCGATTATTTATGAAGAAGATGCGTTATTATTTAAAGATGGTTCTAAGCTATTATGATCCTGAAAAAAGAACTTGTATTCCTGGATCCATGACGAAGGACGGTGATCGTTATGAAACAACTAGTAAGATCGCCAACGCATTCGCTTCCTAATTCGCATCGCTATTTGTTGTTTTGTTGAGGTAAATCCACTATTACAAATTGGTGCTCTTTTGTTAACTATGTTTCAAAGTCTATATATACGCGTGTTCAATATATATATATATATAATCAAATAGCGTATTTAATCTTTCGGTGTAAGTTATGTGTAAATTAGAATTTCACGTGGACAAACTTTCTCCATTCCTTCCTGTTGCCAGTGGTCTAGCGCTTGATGGTTGTGTTACGTCACACTCCTCTAATATCTTCTTCACATTCTTATTCCATGTTTTCATCGGCCTCCCCCTCATTCGCTTTGCTGGTACCCTTGCCTCCCATATGTTTTTGAACGACCTGTCAATGTTCATTCTGACCAGGTGTCCGTACCATCTTAGCTGCTGATTCCCGATCCTCCCGGTCACTGATTCTACTTTTAGTTGTTCTCTTATGTCTTTGTTTCTCTGCCCGTCTCTCTTAGTTATTGCTACGATTCCTCTCAAGTGCTTCATTTCAATACTCTGGATTCGTGATGTCATTCCTCTACTAAACACCCAACTTTCACACCCATATGTTAAGACTGGAAGGAACATTTTTCTGTATACAGTCGATATTTCTTCTTTCCATATAAATGCATTTCTCATTTCATTGCGTGGTATAATTTTGATGTATTCTCTATTCTAGTGTGGATATTTCTGTTTCATGTGTTCCGATGTTATCAATGTGCACTCCCAAGTATTTGAAGACTTCTACTTGCTCAATCTCTCTGTTGTTTATTTTTATGTTTATATCCATGTCCGTTTTTCTAGTGCCATCACATTAGTCTTATTTACATTTATCTTTAAGATTCTAGGCGTTAATGCTTCATTCCATATATTCAGATTTGTCTGCAATTCTGTTTCAATTCTTGCAAATATTACCAAATCGTCTGCAAATTCACACTCGCTGGGTTTGTTCTTCTTCTTGCTTCTTTAATCACGTCATCCATTAATATATTGAAGAGTATTGGGCTTAATACTCCTCCTTATCCCACGTTTACACTGAATTGTTGTGATTCCATATTGTGGCTTCTAATTACATTTCTATTATCTGTATGAATGCTCTTCATTGCTCGCTGTAGCTTGGTTGTTACTGCCCTTTCTTTTAGACCGTCTGTTATTATTCTTCTTTGGACCCTGTCGAACGCTTTCTCTAGGCCTAAGAAAGCCACGACATAGTCTTTTCCATATTCGCGGGTACATTGTTGTAGCTGTTTCAATGTGAAAATATGATGTTGTGCACTTCTACCCTTTCTAAAGCCTTTCTGCTTGCTCCATGTTTGGTTCAATTTAATATCTCGATCTTTGTTCAAGTATTCTCTCTACTTTGCAAGCTGTACTTAGTGGGGCGCTCCCTCGATAGTTGATACGGTCGTGTTTATTTTCACTCGTAAAAATAGGCATAATAATTCCTATCTCCCAGTCTTTTGGTATCCTTCCTTCATTCCAGCATCTGTTACAAATCCGGATTAGAAAGTCTATATCATCTCCATTTAATTTCTTCAACATCTCTCCAGGGATCTGGTCATATCGTGCTGATTTTCCAATATTTAATTTTCTAATAGCTTGGGTTACCTCTTCTTCTTATATATCATGCCCTTGAAGTGCCTCATTTCTCTGTTCCTACATAACGAAGTTCTTATTTTTATCACCGCTTAATAGGTTTCCAAATACTCTTTCCATATTCCCATGATTTTTCACGAATCAATTCTCCTCTTAAATTTCTGATTTGTATTAATGTTTGTTGGTTTGTTGTTCCGGTTTGTGTATTTTTCAGTGCTTCAGTGCTTGATTTGCATTGTAATCTTCTTCTAGCTTATGTCCAAACGCTTCTCAAGATTAATTAATTTCTCCTCTCTTTTGTTTTGTCCTTTATATTCGGTGTATCTTTCATTTGTTCCTTCTTTGAGATATTTTTTCAATCTACATTCCTTTTCTTTTATGTGTTCTTTTATCTGGTCGGTCCACCGAGCAGTTTGCTTGTTATTTCTATTTAACCTTATGTATCGGCATGTAGTTTTAGCCGTTTCTATTGTTCTATGTTGCTTTGAAAGCTATCCACATTTCTTCCAAGTCCATATTTCGTATTATTATGCTTTTTGATTAAGTTTTTACTTCTTTTTGGAACTTTAGAGTTGATTCCATTTGAACAGATTTCTCCAAAGCGCTTTAATTAAGTTCAACATACCGTAATACTTAGATAGCTTCATTCGGTCGATTTACTTGAAACACATATCACACAAACTAGATCTCTTGTTTTGTACAATATCGTAGATATAAATTTTGTAATTACCACAACTCAACTTAGGGCTCCTTGTTTTTGTTAATCACATTGCAGACTACATCGCTTCCAATTGCCTGCTGTATAACGGTGATATCTAACATCTATCAATGATTGCCAATATTTGCAGAATGATTTGATGCTGTTTATAGCTGGAGTAAATTAAGCCACCTAAATCTTAATATCAGCAAGTGTAAGATCATGTCACTTGCTCGTAATTTAGTCCTTTGTATCTACGATTACTCTAATGGCAATGAAAAGCTATGTATATTCGATAGAGGAAGGGATTTGGTGTTCTATTTGATAGTAAATTGACTTCGAATTCACATATCTATGATGATTTCCGCAAACTCAATGAGAACATTAGGTTTCTTTAGTTCGTAATACCCGTGATTTTCGTGGCAATATTGAAATTATTGCGTTTTCTAATAGCTTCATTTGTTCTAAACTACAATACTGCGTAGTTGTTTAGCGTCCTTCGTGCAAGAAATGCATTAATCTTATTGAGAGCGTGCAAAAGAAATATTTAAGGATTTTTTTGTTTATTACCATATGATATTTGTTTAAAAATTGATACACGGAGATGTTAGTGACAGTGAATTATTTAAAATTCTGAACTATATTCGATATTCCACGACCAAATAGTAGAATTACGCCCTTACTTTCTGCTCCATCACATCAACCCCTCGTTTTTCAGTATCAGTGTGCTTCAAGTTATTACATATATAGCTTATGTTAGTGCATTTTGTTTGTCTGTCAGTGTACAAACATGAACACATATATATTATGTATGACTCTTTTCACACACTTCATTCTTATTTTCGTACTTCCTAGCATATGTATGTATTTGCACAGCTTACGCTATAAATTTAAATGTCTATGCTTCAAGGTTAATAAAATCATTATTAGCGTTACTCCTCTACATCTACAGTTAGTGTAATATACATACGTATGTGTTTACATATAATAGCACATGTGTATATATTGCAATAAGCGTAAAAGGAAATCTTCAATTTCTACGGTAATTAATTTTTAAATGAGGAAGCTATAAAGACAAATAATTCGCATACATGTATATAAGTATTTGTGAATCTTTTTCCCATGGCCAACTGTTGGGGGAAGCGATAACTGGTAGCTTTCCGGAATTCATTACAATAGAATATAAAACAATTTCACTTTTTAAGATGAACTTTCTTAATTAAAAATGTAAATGTTTAAAAGATATGAGTAGAGGCCGGATTATATACAAAAAAAAGTGGAAATATGCGCATAAATATGCATATGTTTTGGCCTAAATATGCACTTTCTTATGAAAAATATGTAGATAAAAAAATAGGAGTAATGCTAGAAAATGGAAT
>JARFOC010019098.1:0-10251 GCA_031763485.1 Osmoderma eremita
ACTCAACAAGGTGGTAAGGGGTATTTTTTAACTTAAATTTATTTTAAGCCACCGTATCCTATACCTAACCTACATGTTTTAAGCTGTTACCTACAGTCTGAAGTTGCAGCTTTATGCGAGATATCCATCCCTATAGCACACTTGTTCTGAAATAAAAACATCCACGTGCTGATTGTATGACGAATTTGAAATTCGGATTTGATTTAAATTAATGAAATTTAATGTTTTATATTGTGTAATGGGATATTTATACAATGCTAAACGCGCATTCGACAAAAATGTTACCAAAAGAATTCGACATTCCTGATGAAAATAGGTAGGGTACATTCTCGACTATATTTCCTAACCTCTTTGAAAATAACTATCCAAATTTAGTAAACTATATGACACAGTACTAAATTCTGGGATTATGTCATCGAAGCAATTGCACATGCGAATAACATTGATAATTATTGTGAAGCAACTTTCAAATTATTAATAGAAGAAATTCAATAAAGACACATGTATTGTTCAAATGAGTTTCACTGAGTAGTAAAGCGGTTTGTCACCTGACAAACCGCATATCAAAAGAAACATTTCTGATGTGATTATAGATGTGATTATAGATCTTGGCGGTCGTATACGTTTGTAGGTATACGGAAGTGCACTAGAGATAGAAATCATCAATACCAAAAATTATAGCCGTGAAGATAGGAAAGATAGCGACCGTATCGATGCTAGCTATCGTCTGTTTGGTAAAGAAGCTTAATGGCGACCACGTTATCTATAAATACCTTATTAAATTCAACTTTAAGTTCAACCACACGAATAACTAATACTAGCATTAATAGTAATGGCTTAAAAACAACCAAGTTTTCAAATTTGCCGCGTTAAATGTCAATTTTTATTGCATAAGATTCTTTTCCATTGTCCTACGTATTTCCATATTTTTTATAAGGAAAGATACATTTTATGTAAATGTAAAATAAAATAAATAAAGCAATAGAAAGTAATCCAACAGAATTTCAATAAATATAACCTGGAAGTATTGCACGAATGACATTTATCTTTTTGATGTGCAGCAATGAATTTAGTAACGAACACTATAATTCATATATTGGCACGTACGTCAAAATCAGTTTTGCTCTCCCTGTACTATAATAGTTGTGACCTAACAATCACTTTTAAATTTATTTAATCTTAATGCACCATAAATACGCCTGGTAAAATGCGAATTTAATCCCGCTCATTCTTGGCAAATTCACCCGATAAATATAGATAATTATCTAACTTATGGGAATATTGCAAAATTCCCAGCTAACTGGATTACAGGATTCCATTCTGCTCGATTTCGACGTTGCCAAAACAAATGTGAAGTATCAAAAGGGGAGTTATTTTAACCGCGGTTCTCTTTTAAACACCAATTCATCCTGTGACGAACGTTAATGCATTTGGTTGGTATTTATTTTTTCAAATGGGATCTGCAAGTTTTCACACGTGGATTTTATTTAAAGCGCGTGTTACAATGATGTATTTTAATCCCTTGAATTTGTAGTAAAGTAAATGTATGTAATGTTATTTCTTATTGTTCTTTATTATTTTGACAACTGTCAGTTATTTTTGAATGGTTGGCTTATTTATAGTAAACACTGCTAATATTAGATCTGCTCCTTTTAATACCAACCTTACAGTTACACTACCATACATAAGATTCCTTAATATTCAATTTAACATTTATCGAAAAGAAAAACAAATTGCATATTTATCGTTTCTACGACCACATGAAAGGAATTTCCTCGCTTGAAGATATACTTAATAAGTTATTAAACCGCATTTATTAGAGCGATTCCTTTCATATTAATTTAATGTGAAAGCACTGTTGGCGTCAGAGATGTTCTAAGAAGTTTAATTCCAAGATTATTACAACGTATGCGTTTGTTGTAATTACCGCCTTAAAATTTGCATTACATACAGTTTTTTAAATATTATTTTTTCTGTATTCTACAATATAGTGCCCAATTTTTTTTTAATTTTAAGACAAGTACAGTGTTTTGACATCACTGAACAGTCAGTTAAGATTTTTGCTTGATGTTTTGACGAATTTGAATTTGAAAATCAGAGTTGTGAACATAAAACTTACTTCAGATATAACCAAATTAACATTCTCAATAAATCAAATGAAATTAGCCACACACATAAAAGGAGAGCGGTCAAAGTTCTGTGGTTGGGACAATACAATTTTAAAATAATTTTTATTTTACATATTCTTTTTTATCGGGGCCGAGAGTCCTCCTAAATAACTACGAGTGTCCGCACCATAATTAATGTTGCAATGAATTTACGTCAGAAGCTTGCAAAAACGTGCATTCAGGCTGTGGGCAACGACTTCATGTCATCTCGTTTCAGAACATCATCCTGACGAATATGAAAGAACAAGTTTGTCGGAGTTATTTCGGTATAGTAGCTCCTGAAAATTGCGGACGTCTTCGCTATCTCTAGATGTTATTTATAGAGAAATATATCCTATTGTATACGGACTATATACAAACACTACAAATAATGTTCGCTTAATATAATTATGATTGTAAATTAAAAAAACAATTATTAAGATAAAAAATTATATTAATAATTATATTATATATAAGCTACATAGAAATTTATGTTGTTTCTACATTTAAATAATAGTAATTTCCCTTTTTAAAAACTTGTGCCTAATTAGACTTGGTATTTGAAGAAATAATATTGGTCACCCTGTTCAATAATGCGTAAACTTCGTTATATTTTGCATGTCATTTCAAAAGTCATCTCCAAGTTTCAAATAATTACAGTTGCGATTACCAATTTTGCTCAAAATGTGTGAAGTAACAACTGATAATTTCCCGCAAATATTGGACGAAATAAAACTCTCCCTCCAAAGAGCCAAGTTTATCTCCATCGATACTGAATTTAGTGCTTTAAAATACACAGAAAAGTTCACGAATAGGTTAGAATCAGACCCGGCTTCATGTAAAATGTGATTTAAATCAATACGTTGTAGCCTTTTCGATACGCCAGCCGAACGGTATGCGAAAGTACGTGCCTTGTGCACCCAAATGATACCTTTGCAAATTGGAATAAGTGCTTTCGCTTTCAATGCGGAAGAGAATTCGTATACAGCTGATATGTACACGTTCTATGTGTTTCAGCAGAAGTTTCGACATATAGATTCGAAATTTATTTTCCAATCTTCGTCGTTACGGTTTCTATGTAATTATAATTTCGATTTTAATAAGGTATATTATAAACATTTCGTACCAATAAAAATCTGTGAGCTAACATTTAATGATTCTAGTTTATTTATAAAGGGTTGCCATATCTTAATCGTAGTCAAGAGGGTGAAATAAAAGATTCTCAAAAGGGATCTTTAGATGATATTGATATTAGCGATTTAAGTTCCGAACTATTCATACAAGAAAAATGCATAGAGGTATCGACATGGTTAAAGGATTCTACGGCAGGTGATACTTTAATATTACCTGGGATCCTACCAAAATACAAAAATAATTTAGATGTTTTATATTTCTTCCACAAACACATGCGCAAACGCTTCAATAAACTAATTTGGACAACAGAAGAAGACGGGCAATTGATAATTAAAAAAGTGTCGCCTACTGAGTTTGATAAGCTGGAAAGCGAGGATGACTTGGATAAGACAGTCTGTGATAAAATGTTGGGTTTCACGCATATATTTCGGTATCTAGTAAGCTTAAAGAAACCTACTGTAGGCCATAACTTATTAACGGATCTGATGATAATGTATCACAGATTTGAAAATCCTTTACCGGCATCGTACAAGCAGTTTAAGAAAGCGATGCACAATTTACTTCCCGTCATTCACGATACCAAATGCCTAACACACGAATTAAAGAGGAACTTACCGGAGAATAAAGTTTGGGATCAAAACAGTCTCGAGTTTCTCTATAATTACTTCAAAGATGGTCACGGAAGACACCTAGCTTTAAATTCACCACTAATTCAAGTAAATAACCCACCTGACATCGATTGCTTCCACAATGCGGGCTGGGATTCTTATTGTACAGGATATATTTTCCTACGGATGGCTCACTTTTATGCAACAACGAAATTCGGTAGTAAACCAAAATTTATGTCTTCTGAATTGCTTGCGTCTATTAGCCAGTATAAGAATTGTGTTAATGTAATCCGATGTTCTGTATCTTACATAGTAAGTTGGGTCTTTTTGTTGAAATAAAGTTTTCACTGTTTTTTTTTGTGTGGGAATAATAGAGATTGGACGGAGATGATCCCAAGTCACGCAGACCACCACGACTCGTTATAGAATCTGTGAAGAACGAACCTTTAGATATATTGATGGTAAGTGAGATAAGTTGTGTTTGTTTACATTTAAAGCACATAACTGTAATTGTTATTAAACGATTTATTTTATTTGTGTTATTAGCAATTCCAGTTGGAAGTGTTGCTTAATTTATTATTGATACAGTTTGAGGATATTTAAAAATTTAATTTACCGTTTATTTGATATTTTGAATTCCATTATATCGGTAATTTTCAAATATACGCGCCGAAACTCCCGGAGTGACACCTAACAACAACTATAACAATGAAGTAATTCTCAAAATAGTGTATTCGGTGTTTGTGTTTATAATCATAAACACTTTTTTTTAATTTGAATATAAGCAACATATTAACTTTCTGATATCATTTCGTTCACAACTGACGATATTGCATATATCTATTACTTTTGTTAAATCGTTGAAGAAAAGCTTCTAAGTTGCCCAATGTTTTAGGTTAGTATCGGATTCAAACATTTCTTCTTTGCATTTCAACAAGTTTTCATTTGAACATGGCACCATTTCCGTTTTTTCCGCCACACATACCTATCTAACGTTTATTTTACATTTATGAAACACGTTACGAGATCACACTTCACAATAACTTTTTCGCAATTCCGTCACATTACGACTGATACTTCATAGTTTGTTTATAGGCCGGCTTATATCGCAAAAGTTTCATTCGAAAAGAAAACGCGTGTTTACACTATACGAATATTAAATGGCACACAATATCAAAGGAAATATATGGCGATAGATTCGTTTTATTAACTGCCAGAGTCCATTTTTCACGAGGCGTCGTAAAAAATAACACACGATGGGTTTTCGAAATTAGGGGGCATCGGATTCTTTTTCATTATTTATTGACTTTGGGAATGAGTGTTATTGAAATTTTACGGACGGTCCCGGGTTATATAATAAAATATATTTCAGGATATGGTCGATATGAAGATAAATATATTTAAAAAAAACGTGTAGGTATATAAAAACTGTTCTGGCTATTATTTTGGCTATTGTTATGATGTTCATTTAGTCCGGATTATAAAATATTGCTTTACGCGTTTAAACGCTTTAACCTATATTTTTAGTAACGGCTTTGTAGTACTGCCCATTATTTTTTTTATTCAGACTGTTATTAGTCTATTTAAATGTTATAATATAATACATTAGTTTTAATTAAGATATGGGTTTATATTAGTTTCATATTTAATTTAATCGATTTTGACATAAATAAATTAAGGGGGGTGTTGGGTTTGATATAATGCGCGCATGCGCAAAAGTTATAAACCGCCATTATGTTATATTTGCTGTCACTTCACACGTATTCAATAATAAGCAATGTTCGAAACGTTTCTGATATATTTAGTGCCTTTTTTTCTCGCGCAGATTAGTTCGTTACTGACTCCCTACGGTTTTGTGGAGATAAAACCATATTCTAGAGGTGGCAGACGTGCAATCGTAGCTGTGGATAATTTTGGAAGGTGAGTACTACATCTACATAATAAATGTTATTCTGAGCTCGAACTCTCCAACGTTATTTGATGAATGTTCTTGTTTTGTATCCAGCTGTCAAGACTACAAGCCAATTTACTGTTATTTTTTTCTTTTCCGTTTAAGCTTTAATGATTTCTTAATAATCAACGTGCCTTTTTTAAATTTAACCTTTTCCTGTCGAAAACTATATTTGTGCGGTGTTTGTTTTGCGGCGGTTTAAATTGATTTAACTAGTTTCAAAATAGGACGCAAAACAATAGATAGAACTAATTATATACACCTGAACGTGGTTGTATAGTCGAACATCTCTCATTACGTATAAAAATACCGGACGCCGCTACTGAATAGTGGAAGGGTTGCGCTAAAAAAAAGCCTCCTTGGTTATGTTAACGGTGCCCGTAAACTCGTACTCTTTACCGAATTGCCGACTTCAAACGTATAAATATAAAAATACCGTACCACCTTAAGGCAAACAAATCCGCGCTAGTATATCGACAAAATCTAAAAATACGCCCATCCAAGCAATAGCCTAGATGTGTTGTTATTAAATTATATCGTTTCGCAATTATATCAATGTATTTTTAACACCTTGGAAGCAGTATAACAGCTTGCCCTGGAAATCTGGAACTGTGCTGGTTGCATTTCTCCGTATTTATTTTATATACATATATTGTGGTGTCGATGAACCAACCAGACAACAATAAATACCAAGTTATATTCTTGGGAGTTGTGTGGATATGTCGAAAGTTGCTTAAAATAAAGGTTATCCACTGTTCTCCAAGCGTCATAAATATATGTTTCTAACCTCAGAAAAACAAACATTTATTTCACAATTGCTAAAGCGCCGAATTGCTGACTATCACTATAAAATTTACTGCAGTAAGCATATAAAACAGATTGTAAGGTGACTTTAATTCACCTCAATATCATTTAAGGGTTGAAATGAAAACAATGTTGTAAATATACAGACTGCCATGAATAAATGAACACCCAAGTTAGGCAATCAGTTTGTATGTCTTTTGATGGATGGTCGAATGTTTATAACCAATAAGTTTCCTGTTCGAAAATATTAAAAATTAAATATTCCTAACTTTTCTATCTAGAATGCTAAATATCAGATATTTGACAGTTGACCTTCGTACACTAGGCGTTATATTTTGTTGATTATTTCTGTCTTTATTTTATTGCTGCGTCTTCCTTAATCAAAAGAGTTTTTCCTAAAACTACTACAGAATTAATACCGATTGTACGTGGTGAGTCACTGGCATATTAATTATAATGACAGGAAGAATCATAGCGTACAAAATTTTAGGTTATGTTCCTCACAGGATGCCTTTATTTTAAAGGCGCATTACACAACATCATAATGGGAATTGGAATTATTCTCTGCAAAGTTGTATCGATGCTTTTACACGCTTCTAATGTTGCTTATGGTGCACTGAAACACCGCAGACATGTTATAATTGCAACGATTAGCAGAACGACATTGCTTTTGCAAGAAGAAACCTCCTGGCAAGTAAAGTGTTCAGAAATCGATTACATGATCTAGAGGACGACAGGAAATTAACATCACAGTAGAAGAACCTCAAAAGTACTTGAAAATGTAAAACTGAGAAATATTTGCTTCGAAAATAACGAACACATTCAACGTTTGTTATCCAAGTGCAGTGTGCGCATGCACCTTAAATCCAACGATTTTTCCCGCTTGATTTTAAATAACCATCAACGATTCGTTATAAATATTACATGAAAATGATTTTTCGCTTCTATTTTCTCGGTGTGTCTGTTTGGCAGATAATTCGAGTTACTGCTATTAAGTTATGTGTTATTATTAAGTGACTAATAAATTTCGAGAAAAATTCTCACCTACACAAAACTGTCGGTTGTCAAGTTGCTATTAATCTTATCTATTTTATAACTATAAAGTATAATATTGGCTGTAACATATAGGCTCGTATTTTTTTCGAAACGGCGGACATGCTATTTTGGAAAATATAAAAGACACAGGGTCGGATAAATAAGAAAAAAAAACATTTCGTATTTTGATACAGAATAAAGGGAATTAAAGGAATAATCTATCTAGGTCTATAATACTACGTTTCGGTTTTAAATTGCCATCATCAATGTTATTTTTTAATACACTATTTGTTTTCCTTTTTTTGACATAAAGGGGTATTTCTTTAACAATTATGTCATGTTTGACTTCAACAAATATAACATTAAAAACCAACGAAGTGCAACGATGGGATTTATACAGGACCGTAGTCAAATTATATCACGAGGTATTGTGTAAATGCTTCAAAGAAAATGAAATTAAAATATTGTTGCTGTTGTATTATTTACTGTAGAAAAGGATGGAAGTGAATGGACTAAAGGAAAGCTGTATACAGGGCCGCATTAAAAAAAATTAAATTGATGTGAGGACGCGAAAAAAAAAATCGAAATATTTTGTAATAAATCAACTCAAAATTTTTCAACTTAAAAAAAATCACTATTTATTTTTTATTTAAATACGACCCTGCAGATTGTTTTCGTTTTTACCTTATTTTTCCCCGCGGTAAATATGGTGATGACATTGTTTTTAATTTGATTTTTTTTAGGTATGGTGATTGAATCTGAGTCCGGCCCTGGAAAAAATAGGAATTGTCTTTTTAATCGTTTCTATTGCTAAACGTTAAAATAATTTAACCTATTACGCGCTAAAATATATCAACAAATGAAAAATTATAAAAAAGATAATGAAACGTTGCTTTTATCCAGGACCGTATACAGTTACTATTACAAACTACAGTCTGAACTGTTTAAAAAAAATAAATTAAGAAATTGTTGTTACCGCCGTATTTAACGAGGGAAAATATTACAATAAACGCAAAGAAAATTGTGCAGGGCCGTATTTAGAAAAAATAAGATTACATTGATTGTCGATTCCTCAGTGACAAAACATCGCATTGTATGTCTAACGCCAGTAGCTCATAGGTAAGTTAATTTATAACAAGGAATATGTCTTTTTTATTTAGAAATTATGCCAAAAATAATAAAAGATAATAAAAAACAAAAAAATAATAATAAATGCAAAATGTTTCTTATCTCGGATACCGACGATTTTCATTAAGATTTTGCTGCATATTCTAGGGCATACTTTCCACCCTCAATGTTTGTGACATATTTGTTTAACAGACTGTATACGCGAAATTATCGTTTTCTCTCATTTTATAATATATGCTCCTATGTATTCCGCTAATTAACCGAGAGAAGCATGATTTTTTTGTGAATATTTTCTAAATGTTATGTGTGCGACCCCCTATTGCCAAGAATGCGTAATATATTACCAGTTCTGAGTTGGCAGAGAGACAGTATAAAGTGCTATTTTCGAAACCTGGACACTCACTACGAATTTTATCAGTCCGCAGACATTTTCCCTATCTTTTTCTTAGATTCTACTGCTACAAACTTAATATAATACATAAATACGATTCGTCATAATATATGTGTTAGAGCATTTGCTCATTAGAACTTTTAATCGAAATTTCAAGAAAATGTGTTCTGTTCTACCGTTATTGTTTTTGGCCGTTGTGCACATGTTTCTCTTATTATAAACCTTATCGAGTCTGTGATAAACAGTTGTTTTATTTGAACACTAACCAGTTTTTAAAACAACAACTTTAAGGATTATTGTTTGATAATTTTTTTAGTATTTTAAACGCAGTTAGTTACTATAACTACAACCCCACTACGTACCAGTCAAATTTTCATTCACGCCTTGAAAAGTAAATCGAGCTCTCTCTAAAAATATTTATCCCAGTCGCCTAGTACAGAGAGGAAGCTCAAATCAGATGCTAATGCACGTTAAGACTAAAATACATGCATACATTCGATCTGATTGAAGACGTTTTAATTTTAAACCGTACATCCTACGTTTATTGCTTACTGCCGTCAGTAGTGGCACCATGGATGGAGTCAAAAATCTTTTATGATTTACCGAGTGATGAGTCAGCTCCATTCTGCGAAAAAATCGCTGCGTCAGAGTGCCTTTAAAATGTCGAAGAAAAAAAAATAAACGAAATAGATGTATTACAAATGCGATAATCTAAGAAAAATGTTGGTAAAATTAGATATAACCGCAGATTGTGATGCTCGCAAGTCAACATTACAAAGTTGGCAATACCATCCCGTGAAAGCTTTGAGTACGGTATATCTATTTCAGATGGTGGAATCGTTATTTCTCATAAAAACCGTACCACAATATTTGAAAAGAAATAATACTGCAAGAAATATATTTTGCTTGCGAGATACATTTTTTCGTTTTCATTGTTAAGTTCTTCGCAGTATTGTCTGTTAGGAAAAGAGAAATGATCACGTTTTTGCTAGGAATATTAAGTCAAGGGAGGTATTTATGTTATTCGGGGTAAAACGAAAAGGCCTTTCTATT
>JARFOC010019109.1:0-10249 GCA_031763485.1 Osmoderma eremita
CTGTGAAATTGATTGCTTAGTTCTTAGCAAGTTGTAATTTTCCTGGTTGTCTAACAATATAACTGCATATTATGGCAGAATATTATTATTAAAGATTATTAGGGCCACAGGTAATGTAAATATGAAGGAACGCCCCTACAATAAAGAATGAAGTACAATCACTTTACATAATTCGCAACAGCTACATCCAAAATATGTATATTGTTTCCAGATTAAACTCACTGAAAATACTAATATTGAAGTACACACTGTACATGACCAAAAGGACTACATTATGTCACCATAGCACATTTGCATACCATAACATATCAGTCCCTAAATGCCCCCAAAGGCCAGTTAAATACATTACAAACCATAGATGAAATGTATCCAAAACAAGGAATACTGAGCAACTGAAAGGAATCTATCGGAACAAGAAATTGAAGATTTTAAAGGTTTTGATAACTTCGTACATCTCATAACAGATTGATGGAGGCAGTTGTGATAATTAAAATATTATGCATTTGCCATATTTTTTGAGTGAGAAACAATGTAATACATGCACGTAATTAAAATACTTAATAAAAGGAAGACTTTTATTTAGCCATTTCATAACAAAACATCTGTCCTACTATTTACAGTGTAATCGCAACACAATATAAGCTAATGTCTGTACGTATTTGCATATGTAACATTTCTTCCTCTTGTGTAGTAGTTCAACATTCTGGTATTTATGTTATTAGTTGTAGCTACAAGTTAGTGACCACTGGTTGGCATGAATGACTGTCGATCAATATGTATAAAATATAAATTTATTATTGTGACATCCTCCTATATCCATCACCATGTGTATACAATACAGCATTAGTCAATTTATTTCTTTAACTCAGAGTTCTTTGAAAAATACTTGCACTTCTTCTGCCCACTGTGGTGATTCCAAGCAAAGCACATCACAGATTTGTTAATAAGATGGAATACAGGCCAAAAAAGAAACACGATACCATATAAACTGCACATAAATTCAGAAATAAAGCATTTTTAAAGGAAGTCGAACAACGTGAGATGAATGCAAGGTTATGTAGCTTGTTTTGTTTGGAAAGATTTTCACAGCGTTGCCATTTTTTGACGTCAGCACTAATGCCCTCAATTACTCGACTCGTTTTTGGCCGCAATTTCTTCTCTCACAAATGATTTCTTATGAAATTTTGCGTTGGTCATAAACATACATACATTTTCGCAAAGTTTTCTCTTATTCTAAGCGGTAGGGGAACGAAACGCCGTACTTCATATAAATCAAACATAACCCAAGCAGCAAAATTCAAATTTGCCGCAGTAACTTCAGTATTAAAGCATGAAATTACCTACAATTTTGTATTACATCAATGGGTATTTTAATATCTTTAAGTTGAAGTTACTAAAAATAATTGCGGCAAATTTGAATTGTGCTGCTTGGGAATCCAACATTCACTACATCTTCCTGGCGAAAATCGCTTATATAACAAACAATCTTCGCGATTCATTCGCCGGACTTGAACCTCATCGAGCTTATCTAGGACGAGATTCAAAGAAAACTAATAAAATACAACATAACCAATCCGAAATCTTTAAAAAGAAACCTTGGACTGAAATAACTCTCGATACTACCAGAAAATATGTGTTTGCAATGCCGAAGAACGTTGTAAGTTGTAAGCAGTCCCTGAATCAAATCATAATCAAATGGAGCACGCAGAAGAAAAAAATACTTTTGTCTTAATGTATGTAAGCTTTCGTGACTTACGGTATTTTATCCTTGAGATATTTTTGGTAAGTTAAACTACAAACTTCCACTAAAGAAATTGTTTCCTGAAATAATCGCAAAAAAAAAACCATTTTACGATCAACAACGAAGGCTGTTTTCTTAAACTTACAACTTTTCAAGGTAAAAGAAACGCAGTGTCGCCACCTCTTTTTAGTTTTGTCAAGGTTAAATTTTATTTGGTGAATTTCTATTTACATATCCAGTAATCTCCATGTTGTTATTATAAACAAACTTTTAATCACTCACTCACACTCAGCAAAAACTTAAACAAACGTTCATTTCGTGACAATAGTTTTTCTTGGGTGGTATGACGTATATAATTCCATTGCTATTCATATCAAATACAAGCGATAAGGAGAAAAATTGAATCAAGTTGGCAATACCTTCAAAAGCTGCACATTGTACGAATTTCATTAGCTACGCTACAAGATTCATGTGCATACGTATTTTTTTGATACGTAATTGCCAAGGTCATTAAATATTACTTCAAAACAAGTTATACGTCAGATAAATGTGATAATAACAAGAAAGAAATAGAAAAATACGTGAAAAAAAAACTAGTCGTGTAATAACCAGAAGTGCAAACCAGAAATCCGTCCAAATCACACAGTACAAAAGTTATTAATTAAAAGGTATTAATTTTGTTAACAATTTTTCTACCATATACTTTGTTGTATCAAATACAGCAAGTATATCATTTACACCACTTATGCGTCAAATTCTGGAAAAATAATCTACGCCCATTTTTAATATGGATTTCTCACTGACTCATGAACAGATTAGCAATGACCAATGACATCGAGTTTCCTTGCCCAACCCTTAACTTGGCTTTAGCCAATTTAAGAATTTTAGGGAAGCATATTCAGATTTTAATATATTTTTTATTCAACAATATTATTTTTAATATTCTTAAATGTTAATTATACTGACTCGTTAAGTAAATTAACAGTTACATTTCATTCTTTCAGGTTTATTTGTATCCAAAGTTTCTGTTGTGCCAAGTGTGATCGCTGGCATACTCCTGAGGATGGTGTTTAGGAATTGGTTCAATAAATACTTTATTTCGGATTGAATTCCTTTCTTGTACATACTTGAAATAAAATTAAAAGTTTATTACTTAATAAAATTTGCTAATTTTATTACCTACAATTAATGTCTTCTAATTCATAAATTTTAATATTCAATAGTTTATTAATTATGTATTTCATTGACATAAAATTTAATGGTTAAGTATACGTTATTAAACGTTATTACGCAACCTGTCTACGATTTTAATCGTAAAGAATAAGTACGTCACAAAAACACAATAAAAATAAAAGGCAATATGGAGTTAACACTGTGGTTACATTAGCTCTGTTCCAAACCTGATTTTAGTAAGATACGTGTACCGACACGTATCGTTTCGTGCATAATAAAACAAGATATGCCGATGCGTATCTCTGATCACGTGAGTGATGACGCAATCTGGGCAAAATTCAAACCGCTACATTCAAATCGTTGGGTTACTTAAATAGCTACAATTTTCATAATTGCAGAACGATCTACAAATTACTTTAAATATCATATCTTTTATGTTGATAATTCGAAGAAATTTGACAACTGACATTACAAAAACGTAGCGATGAGTAATATTCATTTTATCGAACATAAATTTCGTATGCATAGACAACTTGTTTCATCGTGTGTAATTTTGCCATAGGTATTAGCCAATAGCAAACGTAGAAAATATAAGCCTATCTTTCCCAACGCTATCTTCTTAAAGTGAACGAAGTATATGTTATGCTAGAGTTGGAACGAACCTATTGTGTAGTATTGGGTAAAATATTTATTTTACACCCAATCCTTGAATTAATATGATCCTGTTGTGGTGTAAGTTAACTTTCCGTTAATTATTGTAAAATTAATGTCTGCAGTATTTCTTTATCGAAAAAATTATTGAAAACAACCCATATTTTATTTCTCTTTTTTCTACTAAAATCATTGGTTGCAGGTAAAACTGGAATCTCTACGAAACTAAATAACCCCAACTGTATATTCACTTGTTATTTTATTGATCTTTCCTTCAAGATGTGTACAATCGATAATTTCGGTACCCAAGTTAAATTAATTATTAAACTTACATAGGAGCATACTTAATTGATTAATTAATGGCTTTTGTCTTATTAAAATTAGAATGTATGTTCTTACGCTAGATTTCCGCACAGATAAAGATAGTGTACCTAGGCAATATCTGAACTGCCATCATTAATTTTAGAGGCGTCCGTCTGGCGAATGTAAATATTTGACATTGAAAAAGGTCATCTTTTTTTTCTTCGAGCGACTTGTTTTGTATTCACAAAAATTTTGAACCTACTGGCTTTCAGGTGCTTTTAAATTAATCTAAAGGAATATACTTTCACTTAACCTAAAAATGTTTCCTAAGACAGGTTTACAATTATTCTTTTTCCAGTATACTCCGAATAAGCATCTATGTCAAACACATGCGCATGTCAATGTCCCTTTAATTTACAATGTGCCCCATTTCAATTATTTATTAATCAATAAGATATTTAGTGCGTGAATCAGAGGATTACATGCGACATAGTAGAATTGTCATATAAATGTAAATCCGGTAACCAAAGTCCGGATTTTATCGTTTATACGTTGACATATTTCCGTTCCGCCCTCAATTTTACCAAATACGGTGTTTTAATGTTGAAATAAGACAAAACCCATGGCTGACAATACGAATAGATAAGGGAAAGTTTATATTAGAGGCATTTAAAATCTCAAAATATGAGTAACACCATAATGACGCAATCAAATTCTTATCTAATTGTAAGGGAGACTTTGGAACCACTGATGCGTTTTAACAAAAGAATTGTTACGATTCGAAATTGTTACTATCTCACATCCCACAGCAAACTATTTTTTTTTATACGAAACAAACAACCAACCAACGTCAATATACATACATAGGATGGCTATCTAGGTTCTGGGAATAGATGCAATTCAATTATTAACTATTAGGCTATTTTGTTGTGTTAATATAATTAAATTTATCGTTCTAATAACGGGACACAAACAGTTGTATGTTATGTACATATAAAAAGGTCACATTACAAACGCTGAATTTGAATAGCTAGCATTAATAATTGCAAAAACAAATGAGTAACGACAGTAAATCCAATTAAATGCCTCAAAGGTTAGAATTACATTCGTTTTATCCTTATATAAATAAAGCTAATCTGTTAAATCTGATCAAAAATGAGAGTTTTAATATTCAATTATAATGGAACTCCTGTCATAAGGTTTGGATATTCGAAAAAAACGTTTTTTATATATAAAACACTAAATTATTCCTGATATTTCCCAAACACAAGTTCATAGGTATTCGAAACGTTTAAATATTGCCCAATGTCTTTATAATTGTTGCAACACGACACGACACAAAAGAGGCTACCACGTTTAGGGATTTTAGCTTGCAACATATTATTCCCCTAACAAAAAAAACACGAATTAACAATAAATCTTGACAAACAATCAACAAAAAGATGAGGTACTATTAATATATACCAAGGTTAACTAAGTAATCGATGGCATCTTCCACATATTATGTAGATGAAAGTAAATGTCAAATATCTTTTAAAATGAATAAAGCAACCTGATGACTAATGACATTTAATGAAACAACAACAATCTTATGCGGATTACAATAGAAAAATTATTCACGTACACGATGTCAAAGGTGATTAATTGCTGATGATAATATATATAGACAAATACGTATCTCACCTATAATCAACAGGCAACTAATCACAAGCCACTTCATCCTGGTAGCAAACCGCCGCAAAACCAATGCTAAAACGTCTCAGATTAGAATCTAGTTTGAGGATTTTTGTTTTTCGTTTGTGAATGCTATATGGAAAAAAGCAGTGTCAGGAAATTACGACACACAAATATCACTACTACACAACACGACACCAAACAAACTAGAAATTGTATGCACAAAACAACTGAAGATAGTGACCCTTTCTCCCGAACTGAAACTATGTTTAGCGACATCTCAAAACCGCGGGCATAACTAAAATCATAAAGCCCCATTCTAATACGCACGTAGGAATTGATATGTCAAAGTCCGACAAAATTTTATAAAACATTTATTAGTAATACAAAAATATAATAAATGAATAATATGCACAGAGTATTGGTTCGTATGAACCGGTCAATAGCATATGTAAATGCATAAACCTAATCAGAGCCCTACAGTCCCTGCAATATTTACTATATAATCAAATATATTTGTGGTAAAATACAAATTCTAAGCAAAAAGGAATAATTACAATTTCAATATAAAACAAGAGAGGGGTAATGTAACAATTGAAGCAATATAATAATAATCAGAATATACAACTTGTTACTTTTATAATTTTATAACAAAAGATTTGATACTAAAGCGAAATATATGTATATTATGCTTGAAGCACTATACACCAATAATCTAGTAGGATGACTGCAAGATCTACTCTTAATTTTACTATTGTCCAGTCTCTTGAAGACGTATCAATAAAAGTATGTGGAATATTTTGATAGTTCTCGCAATCATAGATTAACATACCTGCTTTATGAAATAAGCTGCCAAAGAAACTCGAGTATCTCGGCGCCATCTATCCCCGACGAGGGTAAATACGAATTTCGATAAATTTATAAATAGAATAGAAAACTATAATCACACAAGAAAATATGGGAAGATATAGGATTGGTGTCATTACTTTGTGATTTTTCAAATAAATTATCACTTTAAAATAACTGTGTACAAGTTAATTATATCAGAATATCATTCGTATAAAATTAGGAGTAGGCAAATTGAGCTGTGAATATACATAGTTATGACTTGCATTGCTAGACTTATGAAGGACTTATGTAAAGAAGGGTTCCATATATATCTAAACGTAACGCGCTGCCATGCCGACTGAGTTATATGAGGGGATAAATTGACTTGTGTGGTTAATGTATGTCCTACACGACCACAATATATAGAGGTTTTAAAAAGTGACAACCGTTTATTAGTCACACTCACTAGTTTCACAATATTTTATTAGTAATAACCTTAACGAATTAACAAATGATTAACAAACATAACAGATAACCTTAGATCTTATATATTACATGGATACCGCTATGTTTCCAACATATCGCAGACATAAAAAAGAATCAGCATTTCTGTCTAACAACGGTTATTCGTATTTTCTTATTCCCACCTGACCACGGGTGGACCACGGCGTGAGAAGCGCGCAAAATTTGAATTAAATTTGACATACATCAGAGATAATACCAGCCCTGACGCATAACCTACTTTTTAAATGTCAACACAAAATAGCTCGCTCATAGAGATTGATAGACAACAGTAGTTGACATTGACCACAAATTGACAGAAGTCTAACCTAAGTCTAATGGCACCCTGTCTAATGCCTTTAATAAATTGTGAAATCGCATACCTCCCATTATAAATCGCACGGAATCCGCATGCATTTCCGGTTCCACGTGTGGTGAGATAAGGGGTAGCTACATATAAAGTTCATAAGCAAGAAAGTAATAGTTCGAAAATCGTAGATGTACATGTTGGAAACAGTAACGTGTATGGTCTGATATGGTGATAGCGGTATCCATGTAATATATATGATCTAAGCAGATAACACAATTTTTCGCCGCAACGCAAAGTTATGTGCAACAAGCGCACTACCGATCTACCGATTTATGTTAATAGAGAAGAAAAGTGTGACGTAAATTTTGTTTGGAAACCTGAACAGTCTCACCAACGGCAAAATGTGAAAAGAATATGTAGAGAATTTTTCTTGTTTTAAAAATAATTAAATTATAAATAGAAAATAAGCACAATATAAAGAAAGATCCAAACACATGCAAATAACAGAATGGCAGAAAATTTATAGGTTATTATTTTGTTTGGAAACCTAGACACTGTTGCCAACAGCGTAAAATGATAAAAATTATCGTTCCTTTGATCATTTTACGTTGTTAGCGGCATTGTGTAGGTTTCCAAACAGAAATCGAAGTCATCACTTTTCTTCTCTATAGAAATACATACGATACAAATGTACAATATAAGTTTATATAGGTTATGTTTCAACTATAGCCGCATGTACTATTAGAACATGTCGGTAGAAAAATCTGAAACTGGGTCATTGATTATACACTTAACTGGGTAAACGCTTTATATTAACATTGTAAATTAGATAAATGATAGACATTCCTAAAGAATTAATTTATTTTTATATAGATTATGTAAATGCATATGAATAATGGGCTAAATAGATTTTTTTTAATGATTTGATACGTTTTAATATTTATTTTTAATACTGCAATGCCCAAAATAGCATACAATTCTCACTATACTAAAATATGTTAGTACTTTTCGGGGTATTCTCCATATACAACTCTCTCCCTACATCTGGCAACCCTGCGAATTGGTACATTGGTAGTGAAGTGAAGTGTGGTATTCTACAGCAAGTAATGTAAAAAAAACACCTAAAGGAATAATTGTAATAAATTTAAAGGAATCGTTCCAACACATGTACAATAACAGCCGAGAGCAAAATCTCAACATAGCCAATGAATCTAGATTTGTCGGATTCTCTAAGTAGAGTTCTAGAAGTTTGCTCTCAGAACCCTCTATTGTGCCGTATCCAATAATATCAAAATCAGTCAGGTCAAGATATCAAATATCAACAAAACAAGGCACGTTCGATACATCGACTGTTTACTATTGAGATGATTGGAAGCATAACACATTTAGAATAATTATAATTTACCTAAATATTTCTTTTACGACAACTTAAAAAGTAAGTAGAATCTATTAGTTTTGTTTTGCAACTATTTAGAGTTTCTCTGTATATACGATATTGACGCAAAAGTGAATTTTGCAACATATTTTTTCCCATTTTTACAGGAAGAAAGCGAACAAAACAGCACCAACAAAGTTCGTTTATGTCTTGAATTTTCACTATGTCCTGCCTTAACTAAGTAAATAATGGGAGCAAATAATTCAACTGAAATAAAGAGAAACCAAGTACTCTTGCCAAGAACAGAGTATCTTGCTAGACTGAAAGAATATGAGGACCTCCAGAGGACAGTAAGAGATGAAGACTTCAAATACAAATTACTCCAAAAGGAATTGACAGAAACCAAAAAGCAAGCAACTAAGACAGAAAAATCTTTAGAATTGCAGCTACAAGAATACAAGTCCTTCAAGATATTGAGAAAGATTTTAGATGTGATGACGACAATCACGAAACTGGACCAAGAAATTAAAAACTATCAAAATGGTGATGCGCTTGACGAGACGACCGAAATACAAAATGAAATTAAGCAGTTAAAGGATACCATCAAGAAATTAAGTAAAAACATCGATAAAGATATGAAAAATTCCTTAGTTATTTCGCAAGAAGACATGGAACAATTAGAATATAAAGTAAAAGGTCTTTCTCTTAACCACGCAAAGGATCGGGGTGACAAATTTGGGGAAATATTGGATAATTTGAGAGGTGCACCGAAAACAATCGAGTCGGAAATCGAAAAGCTGCTGGCCAAAATACACGAAGATGTCGAAGCTAATCGGGCTCTCTTTGATGAGATGCGACAAAACAAAGTAGACCCCACTTATCTCGAGATTAAATCAGTTTTGATGAAACAAGAAAATGTTTTGTTAAAGTACCAATTGACCACGTCCCAAAAGGATGTACCGCAAAAGAATGTATCGACGCAATCTCTTGGATATAATCTGATATTTCACAACGTACCAGAAAGAGCTGAAACTGACTACCAGCAGGTGAGGAGAATTTTAGAGTTGTTAGGGATCCTCAATCCACCACACTTGACCATACATCGTGTAGGCCAAATTTTGCCTGATAAGCCAAGGTTGGTGAAAGTTATGTTCCCTACTAAAGAGTTGGTGCGATTCGTTATGGAAAACAAGTACAAACTGAAAGGACATTCGAATATATGGATCACTCCTGATAAGTACGAGAATCGAATAAAATGAGTTCAGTTTAAAATATTAAGTTGGTATTTTTTCCCACTGAATCAGCAGTTCAAAAGAATTTGAAACCATCATCTATATATTTCTTATTATAGTTACTAACGTTATACTTGTACCAATTATTTTTGTGTTTAAGGTGATAGAAAGTGCAGGATTTGTGATTATTACCTAAGCTACTTATCTCTGGGTATATTTCATGCTACATTTTTTTAAGCAACTCTCTATCAATTTGTTTGTTGTTTCTTCTCTGTTTAGATTAAAGGCATCCGCACACGGGTCGACTGACACTCGAAGTGACTGCGACTCGAACTCGGCGCAATTCTCACTGCCAATGTAAATGAATGGGGCACCGCACACAGGTCGATCGGCGTGCGACTCGAACTCGGCTCGTTTTCGTTTCGATCGACGCTAGATCCGTGCGACCTGTTTGCAGTCGA
>JARFOC010019120.1:0-10249 GCA_031763485.1 Osmoderma eremita
TTTCTTGATATTTTGAGAAAATGATGTTCTTCGTTCAAGGAATTATTCATTTGCTTATATATGAGTACGAGAGGTACCTACTTGAGTTAAGGAATTCTCACTTTTAGAAATTACTTCTCTGTGTGTACCACACACATAGATGTATTCAAAGTTAACAGTGGTAATATTCTAAAACAATTATGTGTGCACTGTCACAATTTGCTGTGTGTGTGTGTCAGCATTGCTGTCCCCGTGTACGCAAAGAGCAATGACCCACCTGGTTTCAACTTGCTCCACACACAACACACAACACGGGAAATATTACAATTAGGAGGATTTGTTGGACAAAATACAAATCCCTTGTAATAACTTTCTTTGCCGTCAATTAACGGAAATTCAACACAAAAGCGATGATCAAGAACTCACATTGCTGTATACAAAACACAGTTAATGAAATGAATGATTATTACGTTCAAGAAATGAAAAGGTTGGTTGAACAAAGCAAAGTGTAACATAGCAGGCACGCGTATTCTAAGTGAAATGTGGTACACGCAATTAAATATTATGTCTGTCAGTTATTATAAGTAGGTACCTCTCACGCAAAATAATTAAAGTAAAACAAAAAAAAACATGTACTGTAATAGAAATGTGAAACTTACTTGGCACACGTATCTCCGAGCTCCTAGGACTTCTAAGGGGTGTAGTTATATTATATATATAATATATATATATTAGAGATATTTCACAGTCGTTACTCCATAATGTAGAATGTATTTCGTGATTTTCACACAGATATTCGTTGTGTGTGAGTTGGGAACAATCTGTTAAGGAATTTAAATGAACATATTGAGCTTTGTTTTGAGTGAGACCAATAAATTTAAAATTAGGTTCAATATAGGCAAACGTTTTTTGTTTTTGATGAGGAATTGGTAAAGGAATTAATTTATATAAATTGAAGATTAAGTTCGTAGTTAATGGAATTTTTATAACAAACACAATTTTATCGTTGTTATAATACACAGAAAGTTTATTAATTTCGATTAATTTTGAAGCATGTTGTTCGTCTAATGATATAGGAAATGTTAAACCTTCAGTTAGAAAATTTAGATTTTCACGTAAACTTGAAATTAATTGAATAGGTGTGATTACACCCGGATGTATAACATTTTGGTTAGCAAATAATACAGCGTTTATGAGGATGTCATATTGTTCTGATATTCGTTCACTAAATAACTTAATAAAGCGATATGGTTTGTAGCTAAAGTAAGTCTTACTAAACTTCTTGTACGATTACTAAATGAATTTGCAAATATATTAAATTTTTGAATATTTTTATCAAAAATTGATTCATTAATTTTTAGTGTGGATATAGAATCATTAAAATTTCAGATAGTGGATTTTATGATTTGTATTTGATCTTTCATTAATATTTAAATTTCTTTATCAGTTTTATCTGTTTCAGCTAATATTTTGTCATAATATGTGGCATCATTGGCGTCTAATGATCTTGTTAACTATTTGCAAGCAGTCCCTAGACCGTTGAATATACCACGTTTGGGTCTAGTAGGAGAATGATTGATTAAATGTTTTAATGAGCTATCTTTTGCAGTTACAATATTTATCTGACTTGCAACAAAATTGATCGCTTGTTGACATGTAACTAGTTCTGAATCTAAACTTGGAATTTTACACATATTTTCAGTGTGAAAAAGAAATCGATAAGCTTTAGTTTACTTTCGTAGAATGAAATATTGATGTAAGAAAGAATTTGCCAATTATCGGAATAAAATTTAGCGTGTCCAACGTGTTCAAAGAATATTCCGCTGGAATTTTGAACTGGAGTTATTGAAAACCCCAGCTTGATGTTGAAGCATCCGCATCTGAAACAATATTAGCTAATTTTAGTCGATTAAAATGTACTTCAACCTTTTTCCTTTTTATTTGTATGGTTGCATTAGGTTTTTTAATGGATATGATTTTATATTGACCTTTCCAATCGGATGATAGTTTTTTGTTACAACCGATTTTTGTTGATTCATCTTTGAGAAAAACGTTATCATTTATAGCGAATTGTCTATCTTTAGAGTTCGAATCATACTGCCTTTTGGATTTCTCTTTGTTCGTTATTAGATTTTCTTTTGCTACCTCATGACTTTTATTTAATCGATATTTTAACTGATCCATATAATTATGATACATATATTTGAATTCAGGCTCATGTTTCAAAGAATTCGGTAGTATAGGCTTATGACCGAAAAGTAACTCATAAGCAGTAAATTTTGTAGAGGAATGTATTGCTGTGTTATATGAAAACATCGCAAATTTTAAATATTCGTCCCAATCCGTTTGATTATCGTTTATGTAATGTTTTAAGTAGTCTTTTAAGGTAGAATGGGATCTCTCTAACGCTCCATTAGTTTGAGGATGATAGGCAGATGACAATGATGAAAAGTTTGGTTACTTCTTTCATCAAATTTGATGTAAAATCTGTGCCTTGATCAGTAAGTATAGTTTTAGGAATACCGAAGTTTCTTATCGTATCTACTAATTTATCAGCTACTGTTCTATAGCTTCATGATTTGGAAGAGGATGTGCAAATGAGAATTTTGTTAAATCATCTTGCATTGTGAGAATAAATTTATTACCATTTTCACTTAAAGGTAAAGGACCTACGACATCTATTGCCAGTCGTTCGAAAGGTTGAGATGCAGTACTAGTAATTTCCATTGGAACCTTTAATAATTTTCTACACCTTTTATTTGATGGACATTTTACGCAAGCCTTTATATAGCTTTTGATTTGTTTAGACATATTTTCCTATTTATATTTTGTTTTGATCCGATTGTACATTTCATAAAAACCTTGATGACCACCAATAGGAGAATCATGGAAATCTTTTAATATGACTTTGATTTCATCTTCTGTTGGTTTGGACAAATAAGTTAATTAACTTATTTGTACAAATGTTTACTTTAATGTTTTCCTTACGAAAAATATAATTAATAATTGAAATCATTTTTTCTGATTTTAAATTTGAAAAATTATCACATGGATTTGGTAATGTGATTTCAGTAACATTTTCTTCTTTTAGTTTGAATTTTAAGTTTTGGATTGTATAAAATAAGTCACTGTATTTAATGCTATCATAGTGATGTAATTTTATAAACGAAATAAAAGCAAATCTAGACGATGAATTGATTTTAATTAGAGAATATAATTCATGCTCGCAATTGATCTATATTTTCTATGAAATCTGTTTCGCAATCTTCCAAATCTGTGGAAGTGAAATATGTGACATGACCCTTTTCATCAATTATCGATTTAGTTATTTTGTTGACGTTAATTCTTTCGCCAATTTCAGACATTTGTTGGAACTTGTAAAAATCATTGAAGGTTTCTGATTTGACTTGTATGCTATTAATTATAGGAGTACTGCGAGAGAGACAATCTGCATTGGAATTTATTTTTCCTAACTTATAAGTAATTTCGTAATCAAATTCTTCAAGTTTTAGACGCCATCTGATTAACATTGAACCCGGATCTTTCACTGAAAATAACCATGTCAATAGTTTATGATCGGTTACTATTTTGAATTTCCTACCGTACAAATATGATCTGAAATGTTTAGTTGCCCAAACAATAGCTAATAATTCACGCTCAGTTGTTGAATAATTACATTCGGACTTGTTTAAAGTTCGTGAAACATAGGCTATAGGAAGATCTTCGCCGACTTTGCCTTGAGAAAGTACAGCGCCAATAGCAAAATTGGAAGCATCGGTAGTAAGAATAAATTCACGATTGAAATCAGGGTATTGCAGAATTGGCTCTGATGTTAACTTTTCTCGTAATATGTCAAATGAGTTTTGTTGTTCGCTTGTCCAGATAAAAGTAACATTATTTTTTAATTTAGTGGTTTTGTTAAGCTTGAGAAATTTTCGATAAATCGTCTATAATAACCAGCTAGACCTGAGAATGATTTGATATCTTTTGCGTTTTGAGGAATTGGGAAATCTTTAAGGATGGAAATTTTTTCTGGATTTGGTTTAACACCTTAATCAGATATAACATGTCCTAAATATGTAACTTCTTTTCTCATGAATTCACATTTGTCTGGTTGCAATTTAAGATTGTTGATTCTTAATCGATAAAATACGGCGCATAGTTTATTTTTATGATCCTTAATGGAATTGGCATAGATGACGATATCGTCGAGATACACGAAACACTGCAGCCTTGTAAATCAGTTAATACATTGTTCATAAGTCTTTGGAATGTTGCAGGGGCATTTTTTAAGCCAAAAGGCATACGGGTATATTCGTAATGCCCTAAGGAAGTGAAGAAAGCGGTTTTTGAACAGTCTTCTGATTTATTTAGAATTTGGTGAAACCCAGATGCAAGATCAAGAGTTGTAAAGTATGTTGAATGACTTAATTGATCTAAAATATCGTTGATATTTGGCAAGGGATAAGCATCGCCGACTGTGACGTTGTTTAACTTTCTGTAATCTATGACAACGCGCCACTTTGTTTTGCCGGAAGCATCTAGTTTTTTGGGTACGACCCATAATGGAGATGACCACGGAGAATAACGCCTTGTTTAAGCATTTGTTCAATTTGTCTATTGACTTCTGCTTTGTGGACTTCAGGATACCTATACGTACGGAAGTAGGAATGTTTGAAGTAGGAATGTTTGACGTGACAGGTATTTCATGATGAACAGCGTTTGTGAATGTAAGTTCGTCTCCTTCTAAATGAAATGTATCGTTATACTAGTGGCAAAGAATTAGTAAAGAAGATTTTTCTTCTGAATTTAGATGAGAAGTACGAATACATTTTTCCATTTTACTGACTCTTTCAGAGTATTTGTCTGAGATTTTGGAGATAAATGATTTGTCAGACAGAGGTTCTAATTTTATAAATGGCTTAGTAATTGTTTGATGAAAATTCGAATTGTTGCTTCGGCTGAAATCTTCTCCGCTTTCGCCTCCGGTATACCATTTATCTTCACCAGATTTTTTTTGCCGTATACGCCTCAGTTTCGATGGTGTGGTAGCCGGCCGTTTTTAATTTTCGAATGTCCTCTTGGGTTATGTTATTAATACCCTGTAAATTCCATATATGTTTTTGTAGACTGGAAAACGCAAATTCTACAGTAAATAAATATACTCAACCGCCAAATTGTCTATGGACGCGGGCCCAACTACTTCGGTTGCTTCCACACTGTGTGCTTCTACTGCGGCAGCAGGCTCAACCGATTTATCACTATCGATACTCGCTTTCATAGGTTCTACTTTTGCTGCCGAGGCAGTGGCAGTCGCCGTTGTATTGGGACCGCCCGTACTCATTGTGTTCACGTCGAAATTTATACACTTTAGCGAGGGGTGAAGAAAGATCTTTTCGGCTACGTACACTTTTACCTAAAAAAGGGAAAGCAGTGAAAATAGGGTTATCTCATAATAACAAGTATACTAATACAGGCTGGCGCCAAGTAAGGGCGATTCACGTACTTTCGAAATGAAGTCGGAACTAAGAGTAAAGTTGAACCGAACGATAACATCACGTTCGTATAAGCTTTTCAGGTAGTACATGGCAGACCTTTTTCCGTCGACACTTCAAAATGATAAATCACATTTTTTCACGTCTGACAGTCTGACACACGAAAGCGTAGCTGTCCATAAATATTCTGGGATACGACTGCCGCCACAAATGAATGTAGTACGAGTGGCATAAAGGTGTCACCCAATTTGTCTAAGTATACGGCGCATGATACGCTAACTCTTGACAACACCAAGTGGAGCACTTGGGCGAAAGTAAATGCATTGTATGAGATGAGCTTACTACCCTTACTATTCTCATATAGTGCTACAGTCGTAGACAACAGGAAGCGATTGCAATCTCTTAATAATTGAAGTGAGATGGGGCAGCACAGGCCCCTCTAACGGTTTGTGAGAATTTTCTGGTGATGGAAATAGGAAGTAGGTGTATTGGTAGGAATTTTGAAAAGATTTTGTTTTTTGACAAAGGAAAAAACAATAACTGCCTTCAATTCTTATATTTAGTACAGACTTTTTTTACACTGTATAATAGCGTACCAGTTTCTGGTAGCGGTCTGGTGCTTCAGCAGAATTGTTGCGTAAGCTTTGTATTTAGAATGTACTCTTGTAATGGCTTTACATAGAAATACAGAATCAGAGATTGTAATATCAGGAATAATGCCCTCCTTGATTTCTGGATTTAGAATGTGGATTTCGATTAAGGTTTCGCTACGCGGATTTAAGATTTGTTCTTCATTGGCAGAACGATTCAGATAAAAAAAGACATTGATGTAGAAGGATTAGTTAGGGATTTATTTTTTAAATCAATTATAGATTCAGAGGATTTCAAATAATCATGTCCAAGAATTCCATCAAAAGGAATATTCGTTTGCTCGGAAATGACATGGAATTTGTGTGTTGTATTATTTATATTAATGTTTGTAGTTCCTAGAGTTTCATTTGTGACATCTTTATTTACGCCATTGATTTGTATTTTCTTATTTTTATTTAGTTTGAATTTGTTTTTGAGACTCTGGACCTTTATAATAGAGACACTAGCTCCAGTATCGATTAGGAGTTTGAAAATGCCGAATTTTGCAATGTTAGATGCGAATTGGATATATGACATTTGATTACCGATACACATCGTATTTCCGATGTTTATAGATTTGGAAATTAAATCCTTTGTGTCACCTGGAACGATTGTTCCTGAGTGGACGTTTCGTCGGTGACTGACGAAACTTGATTTACGTTTTTTGAATTATTAAACTGACGTTTTCTGCATTCTTCGATTGTATGACCTTTGTATTTGCAGTGTTGTTGTTTTCAATGAATGGACTGTATGATTGTGTTATAATTTGCCTTTAATGTAAACTCAATATGTATATGTACAAATGCACTGTTTTATGTGTTATACATGTCAACCCTCTTGAATGTCTTATGCCATACTGACCTCGCACCAAACACCCTCGCTCAGCCCTTGTCGTTTTTACGATCGTGTCTGGCGCGTCGGTCCCACTTAAACACAAAATATTCTCAAGAAATATGTACAGTTCTGTAAAAATATATAAATTCCTTAACATGCAGTATTTGCAAAATTTTGGAATAAATGTTTTTTTGTACAGAGTATTGTTGTGACTCTTTTACATTGATATTGTTAACCTGAGGTTTTTTAAAACAACTATTAGTATCATGACCAGGTTTTTTACAATTTTTGCAATATCTAGGTGAGCTTGGAATTGATTTTTTGAAAGGATTGTATGTGTACATATTTTGTACTTGTTCTTCGTTTAGTGCATACGATATTGCTTCATTAAGGTTTTTCAAATCGCGTGTTCTTAATTGATTTGAGATTTCAGGTTTGCTATAATAATATACAATACGATTCAACATAGCTATTTGACCATTTAAATTGCTTGGTATATTACAATTTTGTTGAACTGCGTTTATAGCTCTCTTTAAAGTACTCTCAATTCTTGTTGAATAAGACTGTATTGTTTCTTTGCAATTTTGTTGTAATCCTGTTAGTTCATTTATAATTTGTGCGTAATGTTTACGATTTTGGTACATCGTCTTAAGAAATTCTTTTAGATCATCCCATTATTGAAATGTTCTATTTGTACAAGCGATTTTCGCTTTACCACGAATTTGTGTTTGAATAAATGATAATAGAAGATGTTTCTGAGATTCTGTAGCAAGTTTGAATGCATGGTTACAATCTGTTAGAAATGCGGTGAGTTCTTCGCGATTGCCATCGAATGGGTGTATGAGTTTGAATAATGAAGATACAGGAATAACTTCTTGATTAGAAGTAGTGGGAATGAAATGTAAATCGTCGACTTGGTCATTTGTCATTTTTGTAAAGTAACAGCTCGATACGAACAAATAAATTACTTACAGTATACAAGTGATCCACGTCTTCATTGGAGTCTTCAAACTTCTAAAAGATGAATTCTTCGCTCGATTGCTTGAAGTTTCCTCGCAGGTTTCGAAATAGCAACAAATTATTGGAATACACCAGATCTATATTCCGTTTTGCTATCCCGCTTCTGACACCAATTTTTCTGTTATTAATTTCTTCAAACAGTAAAAATTAAAAAAGAGTAACAGTAACAAAGTTTATTTTTGTAAAGTACTGTTGGCGAGTATTATTTTTAACATGTAGTAATGTCGGCTTCAATAACGACTGACTTGTAATACAATTTGACTGATATATATATGAGAAGGTTAATGAGATTCTAATGAGCAAAAGTGAAGTTGATGCCTATTGGAAAGTTGATTGGTATGGTTAATGTTAAAAACTATTAGTTTAATTACAATTGAAAGTAGTGAAATAACCTTCTAAAAAATATAAATGCATTTAAATAATATATTCATGTAGTTCTATAACAATATTTAATAATGAGTTGTAATATTCAGGAAAATTCAATCCTTCCAGCCTCCGAAGTCTGTTGTTGATGACGTTTATAAGTTTTAGAAGCATTTTAACGTTGCCTTTATCAAGAACTAATTCCGCATCACGTCCTTGTATGCATATGGAAGGCTGCATTCTTTTGCAGTATTTGGATTTTAGATAGGTAAATTTCAATTTAAATAAATCAGCGACTTCAATTATATCATCGTCTGTAACACTTTTCTGCTCATCGCGACAAAATTGACAGCAAATTGATGTTATATGATTCTTCATTCTTTCCTGATATTTTAAAAAGTCTTGCCATTCGTAGCGTGTAAAAAATAAGGTGCAGCTTCTTGTTGATAATTTTACAACAGGTATAAACCATCTGGCTGGACTTAAACCAATCGATACAACGCAACTACGACTCATCGGATATGATGTTTAATTTACCAATTTACCTTCAGTTTTTATACTCTCTTCATATTTTTGTAACTGGTTGTCAAATATATCAACTGCTGAAGATGCAGATAACATTGTTTCGCTCATTTCTTCTACAGAACAAATTTTTTACAGGCACACACTAAAAGCCACTGTTAGATACTGGCAAATTTTACTTCAAATGCAGCCTCCCACCGTTCCACTTTTCTCCCCATCACATTTACATTTACCATCTAAATTAGAAAAAAACCTTATCTAGAGTTCTTATCCTGTACGCGGCGGTAGGGTGTTCTAGACCGCCGCTAATAGCCTAATGACTCAACGTGCCGAAGAAAGTCCTCATCAGTGACGCTAGTTGTATCGAACTCGATGCGCATTCGCTCAACCATGAGATCTTCTGCCACAGGAGATAATACGGCGGGGTTGAATCTTGGGGTTGGGGGTGCTGACACAGAACTATCATCAGACGTAGTATCGTCAAGAGGTGGCATATGGCGGAGAGCACTATTATTAGAACTAATAACTGACGACTCATCATTTATTTCAGCGTCGTAATCTACAAAAGAAGATTCGTTCCCTGGAGTAGTATCATTACTATCATTATAATCTAAAATTAACCTATTGTAACCTTCCACATAAAGTCGACATGGATCGCCCGGTACAAAATTACCGTGCTGAACGGGTTCATCTTCTGCGGGATAGATGTGACGTGCATGTTTCCTTAAATCTAACACCTGACCTCTATCGATATCATATGCATAATATTTACACAAATCATCTAAAGGATAACCATCATGTTCTAAATCAGCAATACAATTATACTTATACGTCACACTACCCCATTTATCATTACTACATCTATTATTTATTTCCCGTAAACAATTTTTCAAATCTACTCCCCTAAATAAATGTTTATTTTGAAAAATTAAAGCATTAAAGAATATAATATCGCGATTTTCCCAGTCACTGTTATATATTTTACACCAAACTAAATCAGGTAACATTCGCTCAATATCATTCCACAAATTTTCAGCAGTACCAGGTATAACCCTAGTTGTCAAAAACTTAAAATATCCAGTATAATTAGTTCCGGGATGATTATGCATCCTAAGATGTTTCCAGGGCTCTTCCCCTCTGCCCCAACGCCAAGTCCCATCTGCATTTTGAGACAAGCCTCGTCTAGCCGGTGGTTTCCAACCAAGCCAATAAACCGCCAGGAACAAGAATGTTGTCGACATTCGGTCTTTGAGCCATTGTTTTTTAAAGGATGTATTGGATAGGTATCCACCCTGTTTTGAGGAGCGAATAAAAAGAATAGGTATAATCATATAGCCGGGGCACGATTAGTTCCATTGCACGTCATCAAAAGATCGTGACGTCAGGTATCACACCGTTGTCAAATA
>JARFOC010019160.1:0-10249 GCA_031763485.1 Osmoderma eremita
CACCTATAACAAAGCGGAGGCTGTCGTAATATACGACAGCCTCCGCTTTTATTTAATCATAATTATGTACGCGCATGTCAAAATATGAGAATAACCTATTTAGATGACAGGGATGCGTTGATATCATTGAAGAATCCGGACAAACTTCATACTTTCCATAAATTAGGCACGCTTATTTGATTTTAATTCATAGATTTGTGATATCCAATCAGATGGCGAAGGGGCAATATATATATCAGAAATTAATAATAAATTTGTAGGTTAACGCACATTAGCAACGGATGAAGTCGAAAACTTACATAAACGCATCTCCGGCACCCTTTGCGGAAACCAATAACGGTTTGTCTGCCGCTACGTTGCCTCAATGCATAATGGAAAAGGAAACGACCAACACCACACTACCACCCGTCTCAAACCACTCTCAAAAGGATAAAAATACACCGGAATCGCACGAAGAATTGAACTTCGGCAGCATCGTCGTTAAATATAATGAATCGCTGCACTCGTTCGCATTCCATATATTACAGGATATGGCGGCGACCGAAGACGTGGTTCAGGATACATTCCTGTCGATGTGGGTAAACCGAGATAAAATAGATTTCAGCCTTCCGCTACGTAATTTCCTCTATGTCACGACACGCAACTTCGCATACCGCCACATAAGAACCCGAAAACGTTTCGATAACAACATGCCGCCAGCTCCGTCAGAAGAACAGGTTTCGGTTTACATGATCCAGGAAGAGGCACTCAGAATATTAAAAGAATCCATAGACAAACTGCCGGAACGAACCGCGGAAGTTATACGGCTGAGCCTCGAAGGTATGTCGCAAGAAAAAATCGCCGAACATATGGGAGTAGGAATCGCAAACGTCAAAAGATTGAAATCCATCGGAATCGCTAAACTGAAAGAAATAATGGGCCCGCTTTTCTCGCTGGTGGCCTGCCTTCTTCAATAGTCGCATTCAATATAGACTGCATGATTTTTGTACTAAATCAATGTTTTAATGTAGTCTGCCGATTTTGCTGCGCAGACCCAACTCCTAAATGCACAACAGGTATTAACTCTTAATTCTCAAAAATAAATGAACCTAACCGCACTACTAAAGATTCCGTTATTCCGGTCACTTCAGGAAGAGGAATTGGACGGGATATTCACCAAACTCAAGATCATAGAAACCGATTTCAAAAAAGGCGAAATACTTGCCATTCAGGACGAACCGGTAAATCGGTTGATAATACTGCTCACGGGTAGCGTTAAGGGAGAGATGACCGATCCGTCGGGGAAAATCGTTAAGGTGGAAGATATCGAAGCGCCAAGTCCATTGGCAATCCTGTTCCTGTTCGGTCAGAATAACCGGTTTCCCGTACAGGCAATTGCCCGCGAAAACGGAACGGCAATTATAATCCCAAAACAGTCAATACTCAGAATGCTCTCGATGAACGAAACGATCCTGAAAAATTATCTCGATATATCGGCGGATTTCGCATCGCGCCTGAGTCGTAAACTGCATTTCATGTCATTCCGCACAATACGCCAAAAACTTGCGGTCTATCTGTTGGGACTCGCCAAAGAACAGGGTTCGGATAAAGTGGAACTCGATAAATCGAAAAGCGCATTGGCTGAATACTTTGGAGTTGCGCGGCCGTCGATAGAACGGGAAATCACCCGAATGGAAGATGACGGACTCATCACCTCCGACCGTAAAAATATCACCATATTGGACAAACACGAATTGATAACCCTGATGCAATCATAAAAAAATCGGGGAGCTTAATTAAGGGTTATTTTGTATTTGTGAGGGAACTGCCGCTTTTTTCAAAAAACGACAGTTTCCTCGGCTCCGCCTTTTCACCGAAAAAGGTGTGGAAAATACCCTTTTACAGTATCTCAGCAGCACTATTTTTCTTAAAATTAGACATATTGTTATATTAACCAGTTAATTATATTTATATTTGCAGCTCACTATTAATTACTACGATGAGTTAAATATGCAATACATTTGTGTTATAAATGCATTTATTCACTTTTTTGCCATGTTTAGTTATTTCGGACTGATTTTTGCATTTATGGGCGATGGGAATTGTATGAAAGAAAGTTGCGCTTCACGCAAATAAATAGTTCATACGTTATGAGTAAAAACAGCATTTATATCTATTGATGAGTTTTTTGGATTGCGATCATTCAGAAAAAATTAATCGATATGAGTTAGTGCGGATTTTGAATTATAAACACATTTTTTTCATATTACGTTATCACCACGGACCGATTCTTTTCAAATGTTAAGGATCACCGGGCAAATGAGTTGAAACACATAGAGATTGTATGAGTCACCTACCCAAACTGACCGAAACACGCAGTCGTCAAGAAAAAACTGACCGGCTTAATCCCTTTGCGTCCAAAGACAATCCGATCAAGATGAACAATACCCGTCATTTACGGAATCAGAGTTCTCTGATCGAAACGGCGCGTGGGAATCCTAATTGGACAGCATTAGCGGCACGAGAAGCGTTTTACGCCCTCGCGAATTTCGCGATGCAGGAATGCAGGCGGGATCGGAATAACCCGTCGGGATATGGCGGTATCCCGATTAGGGCCGGGATCGCAACACGCTTTTATAAGTATCTGCAAGACAATAAAGAGTGCCTAGGAATCGAATTGCTTACCGAAGCATATAAAAACGGAGTACGCTATTTCAGCCCCGATGTCGATGACCTGATAATCGAATTCGTTAAAGGGGTTGCGGGAACCCAATTCTCAAGCCCTACACGCATGCTCCGCTATTGCGAAAGGGTGGTCTGCGCGTACCTGAATCAGGAACTTTGCGGGGGGAGACAACCGCTCAGTAAAAATTTAGATATCTTCGCCGTCGAAGGCGGAACCGCAGCAACTCATTATCTCATGAATTCGCTGATGCAGAATCAACTGTTGTCGCGGGGAGATAAGATCGCAATCGCAGTCCCGATGTTCAATCCCTATTTTGAATTGCTGCATCTCGAAAAGTATAATTTCGACGCGGTCTATATCCAAGCCTCAGATACGGATGCCGCCGGTAATCCGAATTACCAATTCCCCGAAAGCGAACTGGATAAACTCGGAGATAAGTCGATCAAGGCATTCTTTATCATGGATCCGTCCAATCCGGGATCGGTTAAGATCGACGACCGCAGACGCCGGTATCTCGTCGAAACCGTAAAAAACCATAACCCGGAACTCATCATCTTAACGGAAAACTCGCACGCGACATTCGCAGAAGGGTTCTGTTCGCTGATAAACGACCTGCCATATAATACGATCACGCTATATTCTTTCTCAAAATATTTCGGATGTACGGGATGCAGTCTCGGAGTCATCGCGCTGCACGTAAATAATATTATGGATGAGAAGATCGGGCAGTTACCACCGTCGCAAAAGAAAAAGCTGAATGAATTATACGGTATGATATCTGCCGATCCGGCAAAACTGAAATTCATAGACCGCATGGTCGCCGACAGTCGGGACGTATCATTGAGCCTTGTTGCCGGCTTATCCACACCCCAGCAGATACAAATGGCGCTCATGGCAGCGTTCGCAATAATCGACAAATGGAAGGAACGCTCGGCTTATAAGAAAGATTGCCTCTCCACGCTGCAAAAACGTTACTCACTTTTCTGGGAAGGGATGAAGGAACCGGTAGTTGAAGATCCGAACCGCTCGTATTATTATTTCACATTGGACATCGGCAGGTGGGCTATTAAAAATCACGGTCCTGAATTTTTCGCATGGCTCGATAAGAATTTTAAACCGGTGGATATCATATATCGTGTGGTGGAAGAGTCTGCGGTAGTGCTGATGAAAGCCGATAATTTCTTCGTAACCGACTGGTCGGTACGCGTATCGCTCGCAAACCTCGATAGCCACGAATACGAAAAACTGGGACGTACACTCTCTCAACTCTTCGGAGAGTATGTGCAAGCATGGAAGAACGATAAATAATTCTTACGGAAAAACGATTTTATATCGGGTCGGCTTATGCGCGTAAGCCGACCTGTTGCGTTAAAAAAAGATTAATATCGTCGGTTTTCTTGATGAGTTGTTTGGAAAAACGGTGAAGCCAAAATACTTTTGTAAAAACTTCGTTTCCTTCATATCAACAATATCTTTTTTAGGATACAAGCTGTATAAGAAAAATCAAATCGGGTTAATGTGAGTCGTTTCGGGTTATATATAATATTTTACATTTCGGCGGTTATGGCGCTTGCCGGATGCAGCGTGACGCGCTATGTTCCGCAGGGCGAGTACCTGCTGAACCGTAACGTCATTCATCCCGACCCCAATACCCACATAAACGAACGTATCACGGATGAGGAATTGGATCGTTTCGTTCGTCAGGCGCATACCCGCAAGTTCCTGCGTACCAACCTGCCGGCGGCTTTGTACAGTGCGTCGGATACCGCGCGCGCGAACTTCGGCAACCGCCTGCTGAGGACTATCGGATCGCAGCCCGTAGTACTCGATTCGGCGATGATCCTGCGCACGGCACGTAATATAGAGAGCTATCTGCGTTGGCGGGGCTACTATGAATCGCAGTTGGATTGGCGCGTGGAAACACGGGGCAGGAAGGCGAAAGTGATTTACGCCATTACGCAAGGCGAACCGTACCGTATCGCCAATGTCAACTATCGTTTTCGGGATGAGTCCCTTCGCCCCGTTCTGGCACCCGACCTCAATGCGAACAGCCTTGTGCGTGAGGGCGATATTTTCGACATAGGCATCCTCGATGCGGAGAGGTCGCGAATCGCGGGGTTTCTCAGAAATAACGGGTACTATAACTTTACGGTCAACAACATAATGTACGACACAATCCGTAACGGACGTACGGTAGACCTGACGATGAACGTTAACCGATACCTTAGGGGGTACAACGACAGCGGGGAACGCGAATACGAAAACAACGCCAAATACCGGATAAGCGATATATATCTGAACCCCGATTACAACCCCGTTGCAGCCGTGTCCGATCCCGATTATTACTCCCGGCTGGATACCGTGAACTTTCGCGGGCTTAATATCCTGAGCCGTGGCAAGCCGAAGGTAAGGAGTCGGGTACTTCGCCGCGCCGTCAACATCAATGCGGATAATTTCTATGACGAACAGGCGGTTCAGGAAGCCTATTCGGAAATCATGCGTTTGGGTTATTTCCGCAGTGCGGCTATCATTTTCAAGGATGTGACCGACAGCGCCAAGATAAATCCGCCAACATATATCGACGGCGGAAGCATCGACGATAATCCATATTCCACCCCTGAGGGATATTTGAAATGCACCATAAATTGTATTCCGTCGCTGAGGCAGAGCTATAAGATAGACCTCGAAGGCAGTGCATCGTCAAACTTTTTTGCCCTCGGTGCGTCGCTCGGTTATCAGAACCGTAATTTTTTCCGAGGTGCGGAACTGTTCGATATAAGCATCGCCGGACGTTACGAATTCCTGCGCACTACCGGACGTACCGGTTCCTACGAAATCGGCGGCAGAACGTTGGTGACGTGGCCCCGATTCCTGTTCCCGATCCAACTCGACAGGAAAAACAAAACCATAAATAAAAGCACAAGGTTTGAAATGTCGGTCGAGTATCAGGACAGACCGATATTTAAACGTATGCTCTCCATCGCGAAACTGTCATACAGCTGGAATAACCGCCGATTCGGTTCCTACACCGTCCGCCCCGTAGATATCAGCCTGATAGACGCCCGCGATATCGACCAGGGCTTCCTCGAAAGCCTGAAAAACCGTTACCTGCAACAGAGTTATGAATCGCAGCTCGCACCGGGTATTTCGATGTCATACGTCTACAACAACCAACTCCATAAACCCGATGCGAATTCAAATTCGGTCACGTTCCGCCTGAGTGTCGAAACGATGGGTAATCTTTTTTCCGCTGTATCGCGGCTCACATCCAATCCGCACTTTGACGAAACGATGGACGATTATTACTATCGAGCTTTCGGGATGCGTTTCTCCCAGTATCTCAGGGGCGAAGCGAGCATCAGTAATCGTATCGTAACGGGCGGCAGAACCAGTTTCGTATGGCGTTTGCTTGCCGGCGGGGCGGTGTCGTACGCAAATTCGACCCCAATGCCTTATGAGAAATTCTTTTACAGCGGCGGGAGTAGCAGTATGCGCGGATGGATCGTGCGAAGGCTCGGGCCGGGTACGCAACCCCTTGAAAATGACAGATACCCGTCGCAGATCGGTAACGTTAAGCTCGAATCGAACGTCGAATTCCGGTTTCCGGTATGGGACTTTATCCATAGCGCGATTTTCCTCGACCTCGGTAATATCTGGTTTGCGGGCAAGAACAATTACGACGATCCCGACCTCAGTGAAGCGGCTGTTTTCCGTTTCGATACGTTCTATAAACAACTCGGACTAAATACCGGACTCGGATTACGGCTCGATTTCAACCGGTTCATATTCCGCGTCGACTGGGGCATCAAACTGCACGACCCCGGTCAACCATCCGGCAGCCGATGGATACACAACTTCCGCCTGAATAATACCGCCCTCAACTTCGGCGTCGGATATCCGTTTTGACGTGGGTTCGGCGAATTTCTCATTTTCAAGCATGAACTGTTCTTTTTTGAAAAAGAGAACCGGAATTTTTTTTCAACTCTTAATTCGCATAAATTACACGAGCGTAGACAGGTAGCTTTCTATGTCGCCCTGAAGCCGTTTGTACAAGAGGCATTCTTTATATGCCTCGTTGTCGAGCAGTACGTCGCGGACGTTGCGAACGGCATTATTATAATTACTGAGTTCGTTTTTGAGCGCCACGCCTGTTTTCGTAGAGGTGTTGATGCGTATCATATTCATCGTTTTGAGCTGTTCACACACGGCGTTAAGAATCACCATGACCACATTGTCAAACAGCGTATGCCCCTGAATATACATATAAGTCGTTTCGGGGAGCAACCCTCGTTTTGCGAGCGCTTTACCAAACATATTCAGTTTATCCTCGAACCCGTGACTTTCGTACCGGCTCTGGAGAATCGCAAGCCATTTTTCGACCTGCCGCCTCAGCCATTCAAGGGTACTCGCACCGTTATTTTCGACCTCAAGGTAATTGAGTTTCACCGCGTTCTTAAACTCAAGCAAGGTGAAAACGTTTTCGTTTTTGAGGAATGCAGAGTAAGCGTACCATAGAAACAGCGGATAGACGATTTTTGAATATTCGCACAGGAAATATTCAAAATCAAAGATACGCGCGTCGTTTTTTGTTGCCTTTACGCAAACGTTATGCAGCGACGGGGCATAACACATGAAATTTTCGGTCGCATAGGCATAAGTGTGAAACAGATAGGGTGTGCTGTTGATAAGGTGCGCCTGTTCGGTGGTGTTTCCGAACAGGTGGTCGAAGTCGCTGTCAACGCACAATAATCTGTAAGGCGTACTTTCGGGTATCATCTGCAGGATCACCTTTTTACCTTTCGCGAGGTCGTCGCGCGGCGGTACGTTGATCTCGAACGTGAAGCGGTCGGATTCATATATATCGAATATCCCGCGCCAGAACGCTACGTCCTCATATCCCTCGACGAATACCTGAACCAATTTTTTATTCGGATCTCGCGGCAACGTTTCGGGAATCCTCTCCAACATCGTCTCCTTGAAACGATTCCAACCGGGATTATCGTCCTTCCTCTCACCCGCAAAGAAATTATTCCTGCGGTTAGTTGTATTCGTATTTCGGCGGTCGTCCCTTCCCCTCGCCCTTGCCGCATATTCACGTTGCTTATCTCTCCTGCTCATACATTAATGAAACGTTTACGCAAATATGTGAAAATTTGTTGGATTATCGCTACATTGCCATATATTTGAAACGCAATGGCGGGGATTTACGTACATATACCATTTTGTAAGCGCAAGTGCGGGTACTGCGATTTCTACAGTTGCGCCCGGCCCGAACTACATGATGCGGTATTGGCACAGATATTGCGCGAACTCAATACCGAACATGGGTTTATCGGCGAGGTTCCCATACGGACGATATATTTCGGAGGCGGTACGCCGTCGCTGTACTCGCCACAGAAGTTACAATCGGTGGTGGAGAGGGTGAAGGCACTCTGGGATTGTTCGGGAGTCGCTGAGGTCACGATGGAGGCTAATCCCGACGACATGACGCCTGAGTACCTGAGCGGGCTTGCCGAAACCGATATCAACCGGCTGAGCATCGGAATACAGTCGTTCATCGACCGCGATCTGCGTTTTATGAACCGCAGGCACTCGGCGCAAACGGCAATGGATGCGGTGAGTGAGGCGCAAAAGGTTGGCTTTGGAAATATCTCCATCGACCTCATTTACGGTATTCCGGGAATGAGCGACGGAGAGTGGGAGAGCAATATCCGGGAAGCGATGAACCTCGGTGTGCAGCATATATCGGCATACCACCTCACGATTGAGGAAAATACACCGTTCGGACGACGAGCGGCGGCGGGAACGCTCTCACCCGTGAATGAGAAACAAAGCGAACGACAATACCTGACGTTACACGGGATGCTTACGATGGGGGGATACGAACATTACGAAATTTCGAATTTCGCACTGCCCGGATTCCGCTCACAACATAACAGTTCGTATTGGCAAGGGGTTTCATACCTTGGGGTAGGACCGTCGGCACATTCGTTCAACGGATCGGTACGGCGAAGTTCAGCGCCCTCGGTAGAGGAATACCTCTCCGAACGGGAGATCGGCTACACTGCCGAAACCCTGTCGGAAACGGATCGTTATAACGAATTTGTAATGATCTCGTTGCGTACCGCGGAAGGTTTGGACATAGACGTGATCGAGGAGAGGTTCGGGCGGGAATCGGCAGAACGGTTCCGCAAATCGGCAGAACGGTTCATAGGGTCGGGCTTACTCACCCGAAACGAAGGAATATACGCCATACCTTCCGAAAAATTCCTCGTCTCCGACGGCGTAATAACAGCGCTTTTTATTGAATAAAATAAATATAAATTCCGAATTGCACCCTAAAATTTTATCTTTGTAAACGACTGATGTTAGGGTTTGTATTATTTATTATTTGGTTCCGGCTTTTTGGGGGAAAGGTGGGGGGAAGTATCGTAATTAAGATTATAATTTATTAAATATATTAGAATATCATGTCGGAAGGGAATACCATAACGGGAGCTCAGGTTAAGCCTGACCTCATTTTCGAGATAAGCTGGGAGGTTTGCAACAAAGTCGGAGGCATACACACCGTGATTGCTACCAAAGCGGTTTCCATAAAAAACTGGATCGGGAATAACTATATCGTAATAGGTCCCGACATACATTCGGAGAGTAATAATACGGAATTCGAAGAGGATCAGGATCTGCTGAGGGAATGGCGTCAGTCGCTGTATGAGTCGGGGATACGGGTCCGCATCGGACGTTGGAAGATAAAGGGTAGTCCGATTGCGATACTTGTCAATTTCAGTTCGCTGCTCTCGCAAAAGGACGAAATGCTTAAATTCCTCTGGGAAACGTACCGCGTGGACTCGATCAGCGGACAGTGGGACTACATTGAACCTGTACTTTTCGGATGCGCCGCCGGAAGGATTATCGAGAGTTACGTCGCCGAATTCTGCCTGCCACACCATAAAGTAGTTGCGCATTTCCACGAGTGGATGACCGGAAGCGGAGCGCTCTATCTGCATAAATACTCCCCAATGGTTGCGACGACCTTCACGACCCATGCGACGATACTCGGACGCACGCTCGCCGCAAACGGTCAGTCGTTATACAGTAATCTCCACCGGTTCAATACCGATGAATATGCCCGTAAATACAATATCATCGCCAAACATTCGATGGAAAAGATATCCGCCGCACAAGCGGATTGCTTCACCACGGTGAGCGAAATCACGGCGAATGAATGCAAATACCTGCTCGAACGTGAAGTGGATATCGTAACGCCTAACGGTTTCGATGACGATATTGTGTGGAAAGACGATGATCTCGACCAAAAGCGTACTTCGGCGCGTGAACTAATGATACGTGTCGCAGAGGCGTGCCTGAGCACGAAGTTCGACAAGGAACCTGTAATTATCGGTACGAGCGGGCGTTATGAGTTCAGGAATAAGGGTTTGGACGTTTTCATCGACTCCCTGAAAAAAATCGCGAACTCCCATGACGGCGAACGCGATATCCTTGCCTATATAACCGGTCCCGCCGCGAACAACGGAGCGAGGCAAGACCTTGCGGCACACCTTGCCGATCCGTCGATCCCTATCG
>JARFOC010019171.1:0-10248 GCA_031763485.1 Osmoderma eremita
TTCTCCCCGTGTCGAAGGGACGGCGAGGTGAGTTGCGGGGTCTTATCTGGACAGATGAAGACGAGATGTTGTCTTGTTGCGTGAGGAACAAAGACGAACATTGTGTGTTCTGGGCGAACAGAGAGGAACTCAGTTGATGTCCCGATCGGTGGAGAAAAACCGCTGTCGCACTCCGATCAGTCGAAGTCACTTGTTGTCGCGAGTGAGCCGAAATGAATTTAAGAAACGAACTGTCCAAAGGGAACTCCGAAAGGGAACTGACCTTGATTTGGGAATTTTCTCCCTTGTAAAATTACCTCGACTGGCGAAAGGTTCAACCAATCATAGGCCGGCAAATATTCATTTAAAAATATTATGTGAAAACAAAGCTTTACTGTCTTGAATCACAGGTTAATTACGTATTAATTCGTTCAGAGAAATTGCAATGTAATAGGGATTACAATGATATCTCACAACACTATATTTAATAAGAGAGAGATTAAATATAATTTAAAATTCAAATAATTAAAATGCGTATCTTCTGTAGGCACCGAACAAAGAGGGTCTCTGTTTGCCTACCTGATCTGGGACGTTTGTTACTAGGTGCAGGTAAGGTGATGACGTCTTCGTACTGTCGGAATTTTCGATAATAAATGTAAATCGGTTTATTGCTTAGTTCAAAGAAAAATTTTATGAATGCGCGGCAGATGTTGACAAATCTAAAGGAAAACAATTCTCAACTTAACCTAAATAAATAGTTACGAAACATCATAAAATAATATTTTAGAAGAAAAGAATTGTTTTTCTCTTATACGGTGAGTGTAACACTATGAAGGAGTTTCTTACAAATAAAAGCATAATAGATACTTCAATATTTATTAATACGTTTAATCTATATAAAAAAAACAATAATTAAGAATAATGTTTTGAGAACGATACCTTGTCATGGTATATTGAATATAACTATCTTGCTGATGACATGATGCTTCAGAGGGTTGGTGTATTCTTGGATAGTAAATTTACATTTAACGATCATCTTGCGGAAATAACTTCTTAAGCATATAAAATCTATGGGTTTATTTATAGAAATTGCAAAGATTTCATAGATATTAATTGTTTTATCTTGTTATTTAATTCTTTTGTGAGATCTCTATTAGATCACGGTTTACTAATATGGTACCCCATTTACCGCACTTATACTGCCAACATTGTAAAAGTTCAGCGTAGCTTCTTAAAGTATCTAATGTATCTCACTGATGGTATTTATTTTTTCTGCATACCTAGGCTAGAATCAAGACATTCAGATGCATTTTATTCACCTCAGTAGAACTAATATAGGGCTACGATCACCTATATATTGAATGTGCAAATCTTTCAATGCCATCTGTGACATTAATTTTGATTCCTTACCGGATATTGTGAGGACTATGGTGTGGTAATGCCTATGTATTGCCTTATGTATTCTATTATTATTATTAAGATTGTTATTGTATTCGTAGATTCTGAATTTCATTTTTTTCCCTTTTTTTTCCTGTACTTGGGTGTAAACCTCTTGGAAATAAATCATTATTATTATTAATAGTGTTCTGGTCATAAATGCTAAGAAAATATCCTCTCGACACCAGGGACAATTTGGTAATCGACCTTCCTTTACAGTGCAAGTGAAGTAAATATCCCTCTCTTGAAATAATTAAATAATGGAACAGATTATAAAAAAGTTGTCAAAAAATAATGTTGGGATAGATTTGGAACAACAGTTAGTAAATCTAAAATAACGGTTGTTTCAAAAGGTATATGCAGATATTTGTCCTTCAGGATATGCACGTCTAGAATAAATTTATTGTATAAATTTATCTCTACAGTCTTTCATACATAATGTTCCATTTTTGTCTACAATGTTGATTAAGAATGTGGGAAATATATTAATTTTGGCAGAATCTGGGAACAACTTTTGTATTGCTTAATAACATCTCGTGGTTTTTCTTCAGACACTGGTTTTGTTCTTCACTACTGATTTCTTACAACAATATAATAATGTATTCAGTAATGTTAGGTTTAACCCAGATTAAAAGAGTCAGTTCTTTGTTCATGTGTCACACTACTCTGGTGATACAATTATTTCGAAATTTATTTTCTTATAAATTACACAAAATTTAACTCGTAAAGTATACAACACTTGTTCAAAGTAGATTTAAAATAACCGGTGAATTGATATTGGAAGATCACTACGTCCCGAAACGGAACAGAGGAAGGGACCGATTTGACCCGAGTCAGTAAATTTTAAGTTCCTGGGGCGGCACTTTCATCTAACCAAATTGTTCAGAAACGAGAAAATAGTTGGCGTGAAATCAGCGTGTAATTTCATTGATGCCATAGAGGCGACTTTTACTATGAACTTTGATGCTACGGCCCGACATTGTGATCGACATTCACGGAGCGGAATAGCAAGCTATCTAACTTTGACCATTCGTACAAAATTACGTTTTTCTCCGCTCGGAAAGAGTTCGTTTTGCCGATCCCGTGAGTTTGAACAGAAAAGCTTGTCGTTCTTCGAGAAGTCTTTAGCGGGTACTTAATGCCGCAATTTATATACTAGACGTTAAATAACACAAAAGTTTTTGTAGTGAAATATAAAATACCAAAATCCTTGAAATAATGGATAATACGCGCATAAGTTCCTTTTTGCCAGCTGATATGGATTTTTTTGTATTATTTTGATTTCAATTGTCCTTTTTTACGTATTTTAGCTATTTTTATTGTTTTAAGGAATTTCTGACGTGTTAAAATTTGTGCATACAGGCTGGCCATATTCGGTCTCCGTATTTTTTATAAATAATATTAAAGATACAGAGAATCGGTTAAATGGAGAAAGTTGCTCAGAAAATAGAGTAATAGTTGATGCTGGTGTCACATTTGTTATCCAGTGCAAGGTTTGTAAGATATTCATGAAAAATTGAAAACTTTCAAAAACTTCAACGTCAAATATGTTCACAACCTTTAAAGATAAAATAAAGATGAAAACCGTTCCTAGTTTAGTTTTTTTTTATGTAGAATCTAATAATGTGATTTAAAAATCCGTGGCACTTTTTATTTTGGAGCTAGAGTACAAACTTGTATTTTTTAAATGGAAGTCATAGTTGGCCGTGGTGTCATTGAAATGCTTATTTTTTTCTAATTTCATTGATATCACATTTGGTATACTTATCTCTTTTGGATTTTGATTTGTAGTGAAATATACAATTATTATTTCTATTAATTCATAAGTATAGGCTTTGACTAACAAACACTTGTAGTTATCAAAAATTAAAGGCTGAGTAAGTTAGACGAGTATCAAATATGTTCTTTTGGTAGTTTTATTCAACAAATTCAGAAAATGTATAGCTACCAAGAAAATGATATGCTTTTTTGTTATTATGCTAACAATCGAAATAGCATTGGTGCTAGTGAAATGTATAGCCAACGCTACATGGAAAGCAGGCAGCCTGATAAGAGGCTATTTTTTAAGCTGGAAAATGATTTAATTAAATACGGAGCCTTTAGAAAACCATCTACTGAAAAAAAGAAATTTAAACCAGAAGATGTGGAAAGGGTTTTAGCGTATGTAAATTATAAACCAAAAACATTCACACGCGAAATTCCAAGCGAATACGCAGTTTCCACAGAAAAGCTCGCCTAATACTTAAACAAAATAAATACAAGCAATTTAAATGCAGCATTAGTCAAATGTATGCTCAAGACCATGAAAGGAGATTATTATTTGCTAGATGGTTCTTCCGCAGTTTTCTGGAACAATTTCATTTACGGATGAAACAGAATTTACAAATAATGGCATATCTAATCGAAGCAACAATATTTATTGGTCTCAAAGGAATCCTCACCTCACTACCGAAAGGAGAGATCAACATGTGTTCTCCGTAAATGTGTGGTGCGGCATTTTTGGTGTAAAAATATTGTGACCATATTTTTATGAAAACAACATAAATGGTGAACGATATTTACACTTTTTACGTAATGCATTGGAAGACATCTTAGATCAAAAACCACTAAATTTGGTGCAAAATTTAAAGTATTTCCTCGACGATGGTGCACCTGGTCATAATTCCCCACCTGTGTGTAATTATCTTTCGGAGCGTTTTCCTAACTGGATTGGCAATGCAGGTACAATTCTCTGGCCAGCAAGATCTCCAGATATTGCACTTCTAGACTTTTTCTTATGGGGTGCCGTAAAAAATAAAGTATACATGAATAAACCTAACAACATCGAGGATTTAAGGATTAGTATTATGGTAGCAATAAGAAGTATCAGACATCACAGTTTACGTAGGGTTCAAACTGAAATTGTGAGGAAGTGCGAAATGTGTATACGTTCTAATGGAGGACAATACTTACTTAATTAAGTTACAATGAAGTTGTTTGCTTTTGTTTACTCCATTATGTTTCTGCTGAGTTTTATTTTGATTTTTTTATCATAATCCTTCTTTAATCTTTTGATATTTTTTCCATAATAAAATATTTTCAAAGCCTAGTTGATTATTTTCCTGATTATTAGAAACAATAATTCCTTATTTCACTGCAACTCAAAATCTAAAAGAGATAGCTATTCCAAATGTTATATCAATGAAATCAGAAATAAATAAGCATTCTAGTGACACTATGGCCAACTATGACTTCCGTTTAAAGAAATACAAGTTTGTATTATATCTCCAAAATAAAGAGTGCCGTGGACTTTTTGATGACATTATTGGACCCTACTTAAAAAAAAACCGTACTAGAAACAGTTTTCAACTTTATTTTATCTTAATGGATTGTGAACATATTTGACGTTGAAGTTTTTGAAAGTTTCAATTTTTCTTGAAAATCTCACAAATCTCGCACTGGATAACAAATGTAGCACTAGCATCAATTATAACTCTGTTGTCTGAGCAACTTTTTCTATTTAACCGATTTTGTATCTTTAATATTAAGATAGTTACATATATACGGGATACGGGATACGGGCATCCTGTATACGCCTTTGCTTCATGCACAGTATGAGTCGTAAATTTCGTTTTGTATTCCTTTATATGTAAAACTTTACTGCTTACGAAATTCCAAACGCATATCACAGATTTTTGTGAAAACAGTTAAAGATATTTTTCTTTACTTTACTTTTTCTTTACTTTAAGGATCATTAATACAATAAAACTGTTTTCAGATGTGTGTTTGGAGTAATTGTGATTCACTTTGATTATAAATCACATTATACATATTTACCATACGTCAGAGCTTTGCGAACTTAATAATCTTTTTTTTTTACCACATAGGTTTCAGTAGATAATATAGGTACTACTACAGAAGATATATTGCAATGTTTATTGCATATGACTTTTCAAAGCAAATGGTCAATTAACCACAGAGAAAATCTTTGGGTAAGAGAAAAATAGACAAATTGGTTTGTTTGAGCTAAATTATTGAGGAGTATATTTAAATTTTGTTTGATTGGGTCTGACAATGACGTCAACTTACATTTAGCTACATTCGATTTGGGAACATCTAAAAATAACCAAATGACATGCTTTATTCAATCAAATTTGGCTGTTGATTGAATTAAAATGAAATTGTTCAAAGAAAATAGACATATGCTTGAATCCCTTGCATTCTATTAGCTAATACTACGAGTTATACACATGCTCGCTATCTACAAATACCGTTGAGTTATAGTTTTGATATTACTCATTTCCTATCAGGCTTCTGTAGTGAGTGATGGGGCAAACATTGCGTAAAATGTAGTTGTATCATGACAGATGAAAGTATGCATAAAATTATTCGAACATTAGCAATTAGACAGCATTACTCCTGTTTCTAATGGTAAGTAATTGTGTCTTTATATTAGATTGAGAAATGTATTTATAAAACAAAATTAAGAATCTTATAGTTTGTAATTAGTTGCAGAAATGGCGTCTTTTCACTGAACATAATCTCTTTCGAATGTTGTATTTCAACGCATCTTATATACAATTTTTGCTATAAAAATAGTAATGAACAATATCACAATCTTATGATCCTGTAATACATGTAAAATATATTTTTGAAGTAATAACTATTTTCATTCTCTGGAATACCCATCTACAGTAGAAGCACAGGTTCAGGTGCGGGGTTAGCTCTGGGCGAAAATTGCGTGCACCCCTGGGGAGGCATGCGATTCAAACTGAAAACTCTGCAATAAAAATCTGTGCCAGGGAATGTCTACAGCAGAAGCCACAAAGCAAACTGCTTTATATTTTTATGGTCATGCGTGGGTGATTTAACAATACCAGAAACACTGGCACCAGGTGGTAGGATAGAAACACAGCAACCAGATGATGAGAAAGCCATCACAACATTTGGACGCTGGCATATTGTCTTTGGGCACGGCAATATAAGGAAACATCTACACGGATTAACCTCTGTGTAGATTATGTAATGTAGAGGAGGAAGCAGCCTCTCACATTATTTTTGAGTGCTACGCATTACGTCGCCGGAGAAACGCCTTATTAGGTGCAATAGATACAATACGTGGCATACCGGAAGAAAACTTGATGCACAGACTACTAAACCTTATTGGGAAGGTAGATCTGTTCGAATAATCAGAAAACAACCGAATATAGAGTAATACACAATTTAAGGGATGTAAAAGACTTTTCTCTGTATTAGGGCTTCAATCAAACAAGCAAATTGGTAACCAAATTTGTAGAATCTGGGAGCGTGAAGGATGTACCCAGGTCAATTCGAACAAAATTAAGAGAAGAAATCAAATTGAATGCGCTACTTGAAGAATCTACTTCCGCAGACCTCGCACATTAGGAGGCCGATAAAATTTGGGTTGAAATGGTACACATTGATCAAGATAGTACCGAGCTTAGCATATAAAGCTATGCTCACTACTACTGACACATGTGTACGTCAGTACACACCTGTAGTCGTTATTATATTCAATACTGTTCATTCCTTTCTGTGAGGACTAAATCCCGGAGGACGCCCTATGGGATCTAATATCATGTGCACGTTGACTGCATTTGTCTGTGCCCATTTCTCCCTCCATGCACCAGCAATGTTGATCGATGAGTTGCTGACCAAGCCTCCAGAGAGGTTTCCGCGACTTCAATCTGAGAATATTGTGAGTGGGAAGCAAGTTATTACCACACCATTTTTGCCATTCTTTCTTGAGCGCCAATTTGCGTCAAAAAGCGGCAGGTGCAATATTGGCTAATACCGGTACCCACTGTAGAGGGGTGGATTTTATGGTACCACATATTACTCTCATCGTTTCATTAGGCTTGATATCGATTTCGCTAATGTGAGCGCTGTTTAGACAAACCGAACAACAGTATCTCGCCACAGAACATACCGAAGCAACAGCCGACGTTCGCAGGAGTATTGAATCTGCACCTCACTTAGTTCCAGATATTTTGTGCAGAATGTTGCTTCGGGTCTTGAGTTTACCTGCAATTTTACGAAGATGCCATTTGAACGTATGTGATCTATCTATTATTACGGCTAAATGTTTTGAAGTATGATTATATGGAACAAGTTTCTCCCTAAATCGTACTCTTAGTGTGTAGTTTGATGGTTTGTTACACAGATGAAAACAAGCAGATTCTGTTTTTTGTGTATTGGGTTTTAGTCTACATATTCTAAAGAATTCATCCACTTCCTTCAGATCACTTGTAAGGTCTTCCTCGGATGCGTTGAGGCATGTGATCTGATTAACTAAAGCCATGTCATAGGCATATATGAATTCTTCGAGGAGGTTTGTGGTAAGTCGGAGATGCAGATGTTGAAAACCAAATGAGCAAACCCCCGCAGTATCTACGTCTAATTTCCCCATTTAGATGAACCTCAACAAACCTGTTAGAGAGCATGTTGTTTAATAATTCGGCAAGTATTTTAGAGCGAATGATATGAAAAAATTGGTATTGGAATCCCTGTTCTGTGTGTGTACATAAGGCAATCAATCACCTGATCACAACAACTTCTCTCTGACCTCAAATTTTCGGTTAGGTGCCACTGCTCATGCCGATCAAACTCAAAACACTGCAATAGTTCGTCAGCCGTATCTGGATCATGGTTAGTCTCAAAGTCCTCGTAGAGGGACGTGCACTCTTGGCTCCACCCAGGGATATAAGCGATATGTAGCATCTAGAGATATTCTTTTTTGCTATCGCGTGGAGGAGACACAGAAAACGAATGTAATTTTGAGCCTTGACTGCGATCCATTTGATGTTATGGTCCAGTTAGACAGTCACACTTTCCCATCCAGCTTTGCCGAAGTTCTATCTGATGTTTGGGAATTTGTGTTCATACATTTAATAAAACGGGCCTATGTTGGCTTTTAGGAAAGTTCGTCAGCACTCTTCTATTATATATTATTTAATAATATGGGGCAAACAAAGCATTTCACTTCCATTTTAACATATCGATTAAAATATAAAAAAGGCACCAAACATCTTTATTCAGGACTATTATTTATTTCGAGGGGGATAATTAGATGTATAGATGTATAGATAATTCAAATGTAGTATTTTAATTTCAAATTAGAGTAAAAATATCTGAGATGTTTATTTATGTTTCATTACATGATAAAATTCATAAATTTAATAAAAACAATTATGGTTCCGCTCTTGCTATATCTTTGCCAATTGTTAGAGTTAAGGATTGAAAACTCGTATGCGTTGTAATTTCGGCGATAATGTGAACAGTTAAAACTTTATGCATGCCACCTGTCGACAACACAATGAAACCCGCAATTATTAATCCAGCATTATTGTTTCAATCAGTACGTCGGAGAATTATTAACGGTCAAAGTGATAAAACATTCAAAGCGCCTCTCGGAATGCGGTCTCTGTGCTCAGTGTAGCGCGGTGTGCAAGACACAAAGTGTACCATAACAAACGTAGGCAAACGATTTTATGCAACCCCGGGGATGTATGCCCGTTCATAAATACTAAAACAGAGCAAACCACTCTATATCACCTCGTGACCATAATTTCATATTAGGGCGAGCGTTCGTACAAGGACAAGCGGGCTGCAAACAGGATGTTTGTATTAATTTATTCGTGATGATGGTATATTACGGAGCTCGGTCGATTTGCTTGATGTTCACGTAGAAAATTTGCGTTAAATTTTTCTGAATTTTAAATATGTCTGCTTCAGGTATGGATATATTTAATTAAAAGGTTGTTATTAAAAGCGTGTTATGCAATCGTAATTGAAAATTGATTCATAGGATTAAAATGGTTCAAATATTGGCATATTATTAGTGCATTTGGGCGTAGTAGCAACAAAAAGTTGATATATGCGCATACGTATTTGTTCGCGTAATGTAATTAGCTACGTATAAATTTGCTTAATTAAATTAATTGCAAGTATTATAAAAATGTTAAAATTATTAAATTCTATGATAGATGTGTGATTGTTCATCATCGCTATTATAGTAAAGATTGCTGGAACTGTGGGTCAGTGCAGTGAACACAAGGTATCGAATCACTCCTTAACCTATATTAAATTGACTAATGTTTACTTTTGTTATATCCGGGATACAATAACCAACAAAATTTCGCGACCAAGTTTGCCGGCTAGGCACTTTCTGAAGGAGGCGAGGCGGTTTTTGTCACCAGTAACATAAGGAGAAGTTCCAAGAATAGTGAATGGTTTGAAAACAATTACAGCAGTCGCCATATACCGACCCGCAGTAAAAGTACTGAAACAAATATTACCTCATTTTAATATCGCCGGTATAAATAGTCAACGAAATAGTAGTGAGCGTGTATAATCGAAAAGAGACACAGCTTGCGTGGAACACGACACACTCTAAGAAAAACTGCAGTACTGTGAGGGGGAAACCCCTACACCTCATAGCCTCTTATTTGGAGGAAAAGAAGCAAATGGCCGACTAATATATCATTTGGGACGACAAGTTTCTTTGTGGACGTCACGTCGATCTTGATAACATTGAAAAATAGGCAAACACTATTAACTGATACCGCAGTTAAGGGGGCGATGGAATGGTTCGCTAGCAACAAGCTATATTGAAACAATAAAAGGAAAGAAGACGACTAACAAAAACAACTACAGCAAAAAGCGTGGAAACATCTACATTCTTGGGGAATTGCCATTAAACCGACAACTTAAGTGGGATGGTCACATATATAAGCTGGATGGGGAACCATCGATAGAAGATAAACACACTGTTCGGATTACTCCTCCCGCACAAGTATTAATTAATTCGGGACGACACGTGTTTCGGGAATA
>JARFOC010019182.1:0-10248 GCA_031763485.1 Osmoderma eremita
CAATATCTGCATTGTCCGGGTTTTACGTTGATGTGGAATTTGCACATGTTTTCTGAATATAAAATATTTTATAACAATAGAATAAATTTATAGATTTATTTTTAAAGATTGAAAGTGTAATATTATATGTAGTGAAATGTGTATTTCTTTCATTTAAAAAATATCAATTAACATCAAATCCTTTAGTAGGATTATGTGCGCTATACTGTCCGAGTTTGACGTTGAGCCACTGTATATGATGAAAAAAAAAACACTAAAGAATTTCTAATATAGGGTGCATAAATTTTGCATGCACTTATTGTTAGATAAAATCGTGTCGACTAATACTACACATTAAACAGGAAACATTACTTTCAACGTGTAAGAGGCACCGCACTATCAAAAGGAAACATTAATATTGCGGTGTGAGTTGTTTTACATTTGACAATCTATTAGTCGAAACAAGCTGCATTCATATATCCACATATTTTTTAAAAGGACGTTGCTAATATACGGGAACAGCTGACGGCGGACAGTTCTTTTATTGTAGCGCAAAGACACGGCTTTACGCCGGCCGTTATTCGGACGCGTTGCGTAACTATTTTATATTCGTGTGTGCTCCAGAAACGTCGGATAATTAAAGTCAAAAACTGAATCACGATTTTCTGTACACAAAACAGGAAATGGACTTTGCCGCAACAGTCGGCCAAACGACACAGTTTAATTTGTTATGACAGTTGAACGGTACTTTCGACACCGGCAATGCCCGCACTGCTCATTAAGTTTGCGATAATTAAGTTCGCCATGATTGCCTCTCTCAAATACATTAAATGTAATTGCAATCTGCAAAGGCAGTCGGGTTTTATTGTTTTCAAATATAATAAAACCATTTTATTCCTTCCTCAATATAGATACATATGTACAATGTATTTATGACACTGTATGTGGATGTGGTTTTATTAATGTTACGATCAACAGATGATAGAAAAACCGAGATGACAATTAATTGCCTCTATAAAACACCAGTGAGAAACATGACAATTGAAGCTATATGCCCATTCAGAACATATGTGATTGCCTAGATAGAAGAGAGTTTGTTGCTATTATAGCTATACAATATATTAAAACCATTGTTGTTAAAAAATTTGATTTTATACATTGATACCTTACGACGTATGTAAATTAAATAATGAGACTGACAAAGTAGCGTTTGATATGGCAACACGGGAAGCACGGGACATGGAGGAGCGACAAGTGGACATTGTAATACGCGTTCAATGCAAGATTGAACTCGATCAAGTCATTTGGCTGTCCGTTGTCGTTTTTTCCCGTGAACCCGGTTTTCGTAGAGAGTTCTACAAATGAAAGACATTAATTTCGAGCAACGGTGTGCTATCAGGTTTTGCTTCAAACTTGGGCAAAGTGCAAGAGAAACTTTTGCAAAACTTTAGCAGGCCTACGGAAACAGTGTTTTGTCAAAAACTCAGGTTTTTCGGTGGTTAAAGGCATTTTCAGAAGAAAGAGATTCGATAGGAGATGAGCTACGCAGCGGAAGGCCTCCAACTGCAAGAACCGATTGCAATGTCGACAAAATCCGCGACCGTGTGCGTTCAGATCGTCGGTTGACGGTCAGAATGATTGGGGAACAGTTGAATTTGTCTCACACTACCGCTCATCAAGTTTTGACCAATGAATCGGGAATGAGAAAAATCTGCTCGACAATGGTTCCAAAAAACCTTTCGCAGGAACAAAAGAACATTAGGAGAGAAAAGTGCGTTGACTTTTTAGAATCGATTGAAAATAATGAAAATTTTTTGGAACGTGTCATTGCTGGTTATGAGAGTGCCCTGTTCGAGTATGACCCGGAAACAAAACACCAGAGCATGGAATGGCACACTTCAGGCTCTCCAAAGTCCAAGAAAGCAAGAAAGAGCAAATCAAAGATCAAGAGCATGCTGATTTGTTTCTTTGATAGCCAGGGAATCGTTCAAAAAGAGTTCGTGCCTCAAGTTCAGACAGTTAATCAACATTTTTACCGAGAGGTTCTCGAAAGACTCCGCAAAAGGGTCATGCGTGTGAGACCAAACACCAAGAACGATTGGGTCCTGCAACATGACAATGCCCCTTGTCACACCGCAATTTCCACAAACGGTTTTTTGGCCAGTAAAAATATTTCTGTGGCTGCTCGCCTCCTTATTCACCTGACTTAAATCTTGTCTTTTTCCTCTTCCCAAGATTGACAATTCATCTGAGGGGACATCATTTTGGGACCCTCGAAACCATTCAAACGGCTGTAGCCGACCAGCTATAGGCGATTTCAATATCCGAGTTCCTGCTATGAGGAATGGAAGAACCATCTCCAACGCTGTGTGGCTTCACAAGGAAGTTATTTTGAGGGAGACAACGTTCAATTGTAATTATATTCAAATAGAAATACTTAAAAATATTAGTCTCATTACTTAATTTACACACCTCGTATAAGTATTTTCCATGATAAAGTATTACGCAACAATCTAAAATAGGTAAAAGAAACTAGATGAGTGAAGGTGTACGCGCGACGCATTAAAATGACAAGTAGAGGCTGAAAAGAAGATAGTATTTGGCACTATTTCGTTAGAAAGTCGCACTATCTGTGAAAAATGCGGTAAAGACATACAAGGGTGGGTGGACAAATTTAGATATCATTATCATTTAGATATAATTGTGATACTGTTAAGTTACTGTTATGGCGGGAGAGTACGGAGCTGTTTTGTTGCTCTGATGTAGTTCAAAGAAAAATGTATTATAACCTGTTACATCAGATGATTCATGTAACAGGATGTCATCCCAGTATGACAATTTTAATGCTTTTCTTAAAGTTTATAGAAAATATATTATTTATTTATATTGAATTAGCGGCAACCGGCTGGAACTAATAAGTTTTATTCAAATCTACAACTTGAGAAAGTTGCACCATTACCCAAAACAAATAAATATTTTATATTCTAAACAAAAGATTGTGTTACACATTGTTGATACATATATATGTTTTCTATATATATGTATATGTTTTGTATCCACGAAAATGTTGATGTTGCACGCATTAAAAAACGATTACTTTTACAATCGACCGCAATTTAAGCTGAACAATCATTCTACGAAACATCTTGTATCAATTTCACGCCTGCAGCAATAGGCAAATAAACAACACCCGTTTATTATACGGGAGTCAGTGAGTCTGGCACAATCAAAAGTGACTGTCTATCCATCTCGACCTAACGGCAATTAAACCACTCTTCCTACATTAATCTATTCGCGTCCCAGCACCTGACGGAAGGATTTACACAATCGCATTTATGTTATCTTGGTTGTCCCTTCACTATTCCGCAACCATTTGTTATTCAATAGATGTCGAAATACGTAACTAGGTATATACAATATGTACACTGTACATGTAGGCAAATATAAATAAATGAGATATAATCAAACGGTCATAAAGAATCTTTCATTAATTACGATGATAAAGTATTTCGTGTGTATGCACAAGAGTTGTCTCGTGCGTCATATGTCCGGAGCCAAGTTGTCAATTAACTTTTAGAACAAGATTCTTAAAAATACGCCTGAATTTCTAGGAATGTCTGGGTACGCTGTTTATCAGTTGCTGTGTGTCAGCGGGTGTATTTTGTAATTGAAATTCCTATACCACCTATCAATTAACTACTTTCACTCCTTGCTTTAACACTTTAGTCTTGTGGTTGTATTCGATTTAATGTTTATATCGCAAAGAAAAGTCACATAGATGTTAAACAATAGCGAACAAGAACACAAACCTCATATCCAGGGATTACTATTTAATAGGAATTTTTGAAAAATTATAGAAAGAAATAATGTTGGGAATATTTTAGAATAGGTGAATGATGGTAAAAATATAAATACGCTTTTCCCTAACTTTGGAGACCGCGAAACCTAGAAGCTAAAACTTTCTCCTACTTTATAAAGCAACATGTAAAATCTACAAAACGCGAAATATAAGAATAAGTATGCAAATAGGAAAAAGCAATGTTTCGTGGATAAAAATAAGGTCAAGTTATCAAAGAGTTTCGCCACTACTGTAAGAGGCTTCTTCAGGAGATAGATCTTCCGAAGTTTCTGAAGAGAATTTATAAAGCTATCTCTCTTGGAGAAACCACTTGGAATAATGACGAAACGTCCAACTCCAGATCATTTTATTTTATTTTATTTTATTTTATTATTTCAGGGCTTTCCCTTTACTTTATATTTATTCCAACATGATAGCCGATCAAACACACCCCTTACACAAAAAACACTCCGACAGGCAAATATAAAGGAACACACATGAAATAAGTATATAACCTAATACACATGATATATATACTGTTAATAATATAATTAGAAAATCAGAACAATGATCCCTTACCTTCCAATATGTGGAGTTACTAACATGTCATAAAAACACTTATTCGCATAAATTTACTAAATACTTTTTCACGAAAAGGATAGCATTCACAATCAGCTGGTTTACTTAACGCCATATGCAAAATGTATCAGCCTACCTAGCTTATAAAATTCACACGGTTATATGCAACCAAAGTCATGTAATTTGAAAAAATCTGAGAATACGAAGTACTTATCAAAGTCCCCGTATGGTCAATTTCGCCCCAATCTACGGTACACATAAAACATGTATTTTGGATTCATGTTGGTAATAGAATATTAATACCATTATTGGTGTGTTAGCAAAATGCGGAAATTTAACACATATTTTTTCAATCAGACAAATACTATAAACTGATTCCTTTTCTCAATCTTACGATTAATCCATCTCAATTTACATCCAGTTTAGCAATTTCTATTTCGAAACATTTTGTTGTCACGAATGCATTAACCAAGGTAACGATTAGCAATAGCCGTGAAGGGCGTACTAAGTTTACACAAATTTATAACTTAAGAAATAAGGAAACAGTACGTAACCGTAACCTGCTTATTTATGCAAGTGTTATAATTATCCGTCGCAAAGTATTGTCGGACAATTCAACAATTGCGCAATTGAATTAATAGTCAACAGTAAACACTTCGTGTGTGCAAGGTTAAACGCGTATTGACGACGTAAGTAATGTTGCCTCTTGAGGGAAGAAAGATCGCTTTGCGGGATTATATAATTGGTGAGCTATGAAGTAATGGCGATTACGTAAGAGTCCTGCCTGGACCGTAAATCTTCCTTTCGATTAGATGAATGTCCGCAATAAATATTCTTCGCTGTGATTGTTAATCGGATATGGCTACACGGCGCTTTATAAATAATTAATTGAAATTATAGGTCCGAGGGAATAACAAATCGTGGTTAATCAATAATTGTTGCGCGTGAGACGTGGTTGAATTAGGTACAAGGTGGGATTACCAGAAACGGTCAATAGGAAGTAATTAGTTGTAGTCATGGTGCGTTACGTACATACATACAGTAAAGCAGCGAAGCCTATGGGCAAATCGATGTTGATGAGATTTGAGCTTCTCCCAGGCCAGCGCCAAGTATTCGCGCCGACAACAAATTCTTCTTTCCTAAATTATCGATGTTAACGTACAACATCCAGACTATTGAGCAGACTATTTGTAACATTGTTTTCTGTTAGTTTTCCTTCACACTGAATAATTATAACGTCATATGAGAGTATTTCATTTTTAGATATTTCTCATAAAAGTCTTACATGTTTATATTTTCATATAAATACACTGATCCAAAATACATGCAACCCTTAGGTGTAGGAGACATGACATGATCTTAAAATCAAAATTAAAGACATAATATAAATTCTTATAGTAAATAGATTAGCCAAAATAAATCTACCGGCTTTCTAATTTCCCAACAATTAAGAGTTAAATTACCCACATTGAAAAAACCATTCGTGAAAGAATTGCAAGGACTGTGGGCTGGTATCACTAATACACAGTATCGGGAAATCCACACCGCACAAATTAATATGGCGTTAAGTAAACCAGCTGATTGTGAATGCTATCCTTTTCGAGAAAAAGTATTTAGTAAATTTATGCGAATAAGTGTTTTTATGACATGTAAATAACTCCACATATTGGAAGGTAAGTGATCATTGTTCTGATTTTCTAATTATATTATAAACAGTATATATATCATGTGTATCAAGTTATATATTTATTTCATGTGTGTTCATTTATATTTGCCTGTCGGAGTGTTTTTTGTGTTCTTTGATCGGCCACTTTGATAGGTGATCAAAGTAACATTAATTGTAATTTACTCGACATTTAGTTTAACCTATCTTACAATTAACTTTTTTTTTTTCGCTTCGGCATTTACTTTTGTTTGAACATCGTGCGACAATACAAACGTAGGTACATCAGGTACTCGGGAGTACAAGAATTATACTGATATGATTCCTAACGAAGCTGTTTCTGAAATTGCGGAGGGAAGATTAACCATCCGAGGTGCAAGCAAAAAATATAATATAGCTTACGGAACTTTATTCCATAAATACCATGGCCAAGCATGGCCGAATGCATGGTGGTCAACCTATATGTTCGGAGCAAGAAGAACTATCACTTTTAGAATCGACTGCTAAATGCGCGGACTGAGGATTTCCACAAACCATCTTAGATCTTCGTATGCTAGCTAAATATTATTTGGACAGTAACGGACGATCTGTGAGACAGTTTCAGAATAATCTAGCAGCTGTTGATTGGGTCTGTGTGTTGAACAGACACAATCATTCATTCTCACAGAGAGTTGCTACAAATATCAAAAGAGCTCGCGCTTTAGTGCGTCGGGAAACATTGACAACCTATTTTGAAAACCTTGAAGCTACAGTAAAAGATGTACCAGCCTGCAATTTATTTAATTACGACCAAACAAATATGTCGGATGATCCCGGGAGAAGCAAAGGTATCTATAGAAGAGGGGTTAAATATCCTGAAAAGATTATGAATCACTCAAAGAGTGCAACCACTGTTGTGGTTTGTGGGGCTGCAGATGAAACCTTATTGCAACCATGCATCAGAAGAAGAACCTGCACTTCTACGATACCCGGAAAGTGAATGGGCCTGTTGGATATCCTTGCTGCGTAAGTGCGTCGTGCTGCGTCGTGGCATGTTATATAATCGGACATCGAGAGGATGGATCGATGCACCAACCTTTCAGGACTGGTTTAAAAGTTGCTTTCTACCACACGCTAAACGACTACCAGGGCGCGAAGTCTTAATTAGTGATAACTTGTCATCGCACATAGATGAAGAAGTTTTAAACTTGTGTAGGAATAATGACGTAAGTTTCGTATGCCTTCTACTCATTTGTGCCAGCCACTAGATGTGGCCTTTTTTCCGACCAATGAAAGGAACATGGCGTAAGATTCTTTCAGATTGGAAATTGCAAAATCTATGTTTAACAAGCGTACCAAAAGCTACATTTCCAAAAAGTCTGGAGTCTTTAGATAAAATACAAACTCACAGACAAAAGGACAACAAATTGCCGGGAGACGTTGAGAACCCCGGAATAAAAAGAAACCGCATCAATAGTTTCTATGCTATAGGTATATATCCGCTTAACAAAGAGGAGCAGGTATTGAAAAAACTCCCAATTGAAACCCCTAACAATGTGATCAATGACGTAGAAAGTGCATTAGCCAATTTTTTTGAGGAGCAAAGATTCGGTTCTAATGCCACATCACAACAGCGGAACAAGAGCAAAGGTCTTACTATAGAACCGGGAAAAAGCATCGCAGCGGTGGAGCGAGCAGAAAATACAGATGCAAGATGAGCAAATGTTGGAAGTTGAACCAAGAGTAGAGACCGGTACGTTTATTCCGCAACAGACTGAGATAATTGATCCCAAATTTGGTGATTTCTCGAGGTAAGAAAACATAAATACGTATGTCTAGTAGAGGAAGTTTCTCCGGAAATAGTGGTAAATGGAGTGAAAGCTTTTCAAAATAAAAACAAGCTTAAAGTGACATTATCGAAATCCTGCCTCAGCCAAAATTAACCGAAGATAAAAACGATACTATAATTTACACATTTCTACAAAATATCAGTGTTTTAGAAGCCTAGAATAAAACCATTATTGTGTTCCCTTTTTTTGCTTTTTTGAGATGCTACATGCATCAATTTAAAACTATTGCTCTGTTATTATAAGAATATATTTTTTTTAATAAATGCGGAATATATTACTCAGAGACTTTGATTGTTTTTTCACTCAGCGATTCTCTATCGATAATGCAACTGATCAAAGTCGCCCCGTTGTATTTGAACTAAAATATCACGCGAAATATTAGTTATAGTGAATTTTTCTCTTGTTACTGCATCATAGAATGGGGATACTTTAGAAAGCAATTTAAGAAACGGGTATGATCAAAGTAGCCCCACTTCAAGTATAACATTGACATGCACTTTAACTTGTTTTGCATGTTTCTAGTACGAAAAACATATTTGTGTTAGCCTTTGTTTGATAAGTAAATAAAACCGATTATTTGGTATTTTTTATAGCACTTACAGATAAATACACCGAAAGATATTTGCATTCAAAGTTTAATTTTCATCAATATTGCCCCAATCTACGGTACAATAAGATGGACGAAACCTTACGTTATTAAAAAGAAGACGCCATCCGAAATTTATACAATTGACCCTGACCAATGGAATTGGTTAAATTGCTGTGGATCGATATTTTTTCACGACCAGTGTTACTGTAGAAATAAATTCAATTTCAGCGACCGAGAACCACACAACCGCTAAAGGAATACGAACGCTGCATTAGAGTCAATTATATTTTCCGTATAATCTTTCAAATGTTCACATCAATCATATTAACGTCGGAAAATATAAAGCAATGAAGTTGATCCGCATTATTAGTTAGTCTCGCCTGAGATAAGTGCGCTTACATGACAATACGGAATATTGTTGAAATCTACGAACAACGATTTGTGTGGCGTTACACAGCATAATACGTTATTAATAATTCCGTTACAGAATTTCTTCTATACCCGGCGCAGACACAACCGCCGCTTATTATAGTTCAGCGACCTTGTATTGCTGCTTTGATCAAAGAGGCGTAATCGCCTAGTAACTTTACCTTATAAACACACTTGTTTAAACTGGGTAATAAAAACAGAGCACAACGTGTTTCAGCTTACATATACAGTAGAGTACAGCGTTTTCATTGTTCGGTAGTGGCTATACTTTTAGAAAGTATTTAACGTCAATTCGATCTTTCAAAAGATAGCTTAAACTATGCTTAAACTGAAATAGTGTAATAAATACACCAAATAGAATTACTACAGAATCTTGCATGTAGGCAATCCCCACAATCTTCACCAATTGCAGGCAAAAAAAAAACAGAAATTGTGTAAATATCTGTTAATAGCAAGATCTAGCTCCGTTATATCGGTAGGTTGTTTTGAAATAAGCGATGTTCAAATACAGAATAGCTGTGGATGCAATGATTAATTAAACTTATCACACAAACTCATATTCGTTCACATCTAAGTTCCAACAAAATTGGGAGGTCTTCAAGAATTATTTAATTCTAATTTCTAACTTCTTTTAAATAGTATATGACTGAAAAATATGCATACGTTTTTGTATAATCGCGAAGAAACTATTTTAAATGCTGTAAAAATTTGAGTTTTGTAATGCCCCATGAAAAAAGGATCAAGACAAATTAACTACACTAATTGTAGACAAAATAGTGTTACGCAGCTGATATGTTTGTCATTGAGCATTCGTAAATTAATGATACCTCAAAACGGCGACAAAAATTACCTAGGCTGGAACGTATAGACAAGAGTGAATCCTTGCAAAAAAATATCTGTTGAACCTGGCATCAGAATTACTACTGCATATAGAAGATTGAAAAATACAAATACAATAAAACTATGAAGCCTATAAACAGCAAAGAATAATGGTAAAAAATACGGTAATACAAGCAAAACAGCAGACGTGGAAGGAATTTGGCGAAAACTAGAAAAAGATAGTAAAAGAAACCAAAAATTATTTTTTTTGAATATTGAAAAATCTTAGAAACAAGAAAAGAATGGACTTTCAAACAATTAAAAGCGAGCAAAGAGAGTTATTGAGAAGCGGCACTGAAGTAATGAACCGTTGGAAAGAATATTTCCAAAAGTTGCTGGACACGGGACAAGAAACGGAAGAACAAAAGGGAGAAATAAGTGGGGGCATAGAAAAGTTAGAGCAAGATAATGAAGACAATATAAGACTAGAGGAACTGATGGAAGCCGTTAAAGAACTCAAGAA